>JARUHE010337510.1:0-10615 GCA_031471125.1 Archaeomysis grebnitzkii | reverse complement strand
GTACTTTGTTTGTTTTTTTAATAAAAAACTGTTTTTTACTGTGGAAATTATCCTTGATATATATATATATGTACAGTATATATATAATTTTAAAACTAAATTCTTAGGTCTTAACTATGAAAGTATTTTTTCCACAATTTAATAAAAAAAATTTAAAGAAACTAATTTTATTTGAAAACAAATACGTTTCGGGGCAACCCGAATCAAGCAAGATAAACAAAATTTGTAGTCATGTATACAAGGTCACAAAATAATTTGTAGTCAGGTATACAAAGTCACAAGATCATAAATTTCGTTTCCTTCAAAAAAACAACGTTAAAAATTGTTTGTCTAGATTACTGCAATTTCGTTGAACCATTTTTTTGAACTACGGTACATGCGTTGTTAAAATTCATTTAGAAAGGGTATCTAGATTATAAGAAAATTGGTTCAGTTGAAGTTATTGGATTATTATTATTATTATTATTATTATATTATTATTATTAGATTATAGAATTATAGAATTGAGCTAGTTGAAGTTATTGGATTATTATTATTATTATTGTTATTGGTTATATTATTATTATATTATTATTATATTATTATTATTAGATTATAGAATTATAGAATTGTTCTAGTTGAAGTTATTGGATTGTTGGATAAGTATTGATCTAAATAATTTTGGTTTAGATACATAATTATCTTTTACAATAAGTTAACTATTTCATACAATTGCTACGTGTTTGTCATTTTGTGTCATATGTTTCACTATTGTACTGTTATCATTGAATGTTCTAATATCATATCCATGTTGATTTATTCTCCACTCAATTTTGTACACACCTGTGTTTGAACATTTTTCATTTAGCTCATTTTTAAGTAATATCTGCTTTAAGAGTCATTTTTAACTTTGTTTCTATAAGGAATCGAGATTGATTTTATCACTTCGTATACATGGTTACAAATTTTGTTTTATTTTGCTCGGCGTTGTTTAAAATTGTAAAAAAGCTGAAGGTGGGTTGCCACCCCGAATCGTACTTTGTTTTAAATGAAATAAATTTCTTTAAGAAATTCTTATTATCGTGGAAAAAAAACACATATATATATATATATATATATATAAACACTGTACATAATGTGTGTATGAAATCATATACAATCCAACGCTTCAATGTTTATAACGCTGTCGATCGGTTTCATTTGGAAGTTTTTTTCTTTCATCTTTTTATTTTTTTTTATTTTCTTCGTTCCTTCTTAACTTCTTCTTTATTTTTTCTTCCGATGCTTTTCAAGTCGAAGTTTCTTCTTTTCGAGCCGCTTCATCTCCTTCGCCCAAAATGTTTTGATTAATTTGTAAGAAAAAAAAACTGAAAAAACATTTTTTAATTAATTCTCTTTTTTAAACTAAATGTACTATATCAGCAACTCTATTAGTATTTGTATTTATGTTGTATAAGCAAATTACTGGACATACTAAAACACTAAAAAGTACTAAAAATATTAGAAACTCTAGTATATTTGCTAGTGGTATAACTGCAACTTTCACCAGGAGTGTGAAGAAACAACTTTCACAGAGGTAGGTCGATGAGAAAGAAACGGGAAAATGAAAAGGAAGTTCGCTGGTCAAGGAGAAAGGGAAAAAAGTTTCTGCATAAGACTTGCTGAGCGTTCCATGAAATCAGTTATGACGTCATCACAGCGTTTCATGAAATCAGTTATGACGTCATCACAGCGTTTCATGAAATCAGTTATGACGTCATCACAATGTATAGCAAATTTGTGGTCAAGTTGGTATCAATCTCATGAAAACATGTTCTAAAATCTGAAGGTTTGAAAGTGTTCAATCATCATCCCTTTTTGCAGCTCCTCTGTAAGGGATTCCATGAACGACCTGTATCCAACGTTATGTAGAAGCTGTAGTTCTCATCTCAAATTGACAACAATTTGCTTCCCCTTGGCTGTATTAGTGTACCAGGTACTTACCGGTTGTCAAGGTGACAAGACTACACTTGGATGGCTATCGAACTTCCTAAAGATCACAATTGCAGAGTCGAATACATTGTTTATTTACAGCCAAGCGAGGAGGTCGCGGTGGTTAGAATCTGTCTCTTATCACAACTATGGTTGACCACAGTTTCCAAGGTGACCTTGAGTGCAATGGAAAGTCTTGAAGACAAGAGTTTTGCAATTTCTTGCCAGAATCGTGCATGAACTTGCACGAATTCTGCAAGACATGTTTGCAAGAAAGGTTAATGTAATGTCATCCATCTTTTTCTTAATTACAGTTACAAATTATGTTCAGGACTCCAGTATGCAGCCCAATACCCTAGAGGTGCCACATAGTCCACTCCAATAGTAATTCATATGGAACATGTAGCAATTATAACTCCAATAGTAATTCCTATGAAGCATGTGGCAAACATAGCTCTAAAGCATTGCCCTGCCAGTATGTTAGTTTTTCAAATCGAGCTACACCAATTAAACTTCCCCACGAAATATTTTCCTCCTGAAAGTAGTTAAATGCTCAGCACTCTTATTTGTTATGAGTGCAGAATAAAGATTTCTCTTTCGCCTTATTTTTGAAGGTAGGCCGAGTATATATCAAACTCTATGGAAGCTATGCTCTTCTGTGGACTCCATCAGTTAACAAACAAAAAAAAAAGAAAGTTTAACCTTTTCTGTCACACAACGACACAAGGTCTGATATCTTGGGACTTGTCATTGATGAGCTGATTCGATTTATCTGAATAGCCTTATTAAAACATTTCTCATCAATGATAGATCACTCTCTGGTGAATACTAGTTTATGAATTTGCGGTCATGGTACAGTTGGATAAGGCTCCATTGTTCATGTGGTTTGAAGAGCGAGCCCTGGACGGCTGAGGGCAGCAGGTTAAAAAAATTCTTCACATTAATGCCCGCAAAGTCATAATATTAATATTAATTTGCATAATTTAACAAGAGTAAAATAAAACAAAAATTCATAAACATTTATTTACAAATTATACTAGGAAAACTTTTTTAAAATACAATTTGTGCTTTCAGCTTCAGTTTGATGTTAACAAATTACTACATATTTGCCAATATTCTCACCTGCAAAAAATATACAATTAATAAATTAAAATTCTGAATAAAACATATTAATTAATTAATAATAAACTGATTTTTGTTGAGCTAAATATCAAGGAGCAAGTAATATTTTCCTATTACTTGTAATGTATACAGAATAAAATTACTTTGCTTTAGTATCTACTTTTTACTGAGTTTTTTACAAGAATATTATTTATGAATTTTAAAGTTAATACTAAATAATATATTCCATTATTTAATCAATTTTAAAGCACCTAGAGATAGATTAAAAATAAACCGAGTTGGTGAGAGTTTTTTAAGAATCTTTTTAATAGTATAAGATTTCAAACAATCAAACCATTTTATTTTAGATTTTTAGAAATATATTGATACCTTACAGTTTTAAATAATTTCAAATTCTACACAACATATCAGTTTTTCGTCTACCAATTTTCACACTCGCCTATTTTCTTTACTAACCTCTGAAGGCAGCCCATTAGAATGGCTGGACATCTGGGAATAACTTATTTAAGAAATAAGTTTGATAAAATTTGTAAACAAATCAAAGCTGTGACCGAGAATAAGTTATTAATATAACAACATTATTATGTATGGTAAAAATATTCCAAGTGTTGTCCGATCAGAGATTTGAACACCTATCATTTCAATAAATAGTCATTTCGTAAACAATTTTGATAATATTGTTTAGAATTATATATGAAGCAATTCATGCTCAATAAAAAACGTTTAAAATTGAAATATAAAAACAAAATTGCCAAAAATATTCTAAGTCCTGTCTACTTGGAGATTTAAAAATGTAATATTTTTAATAAATCTGGCTTTCATAAAAAAAATCCCCGTTGATAATTTAGAATTATATTTTTTTTTTTTTTTTTTTATAGAATATTTATTATACAGCACATTAGCTACAATGGCAAAGAGCGCTGTTGCCAACAGCATCTGGCATTCCCAGACGGTCACCCATCCAAGTACTAACCAGACCCAACGTTCCTTAACTTTGCTGATCATACGGGAAGCGGTGTTTCAACGTGGCCATGGCCGTTGACTAAAACTCAATTGAGCATATATTTTCATTCAAATATATGGAAATCTATTTTAATTTGTAATATTTCACAAATTAATACATTCTGATAGCCAAAATAAAATATTTATATTTATATTGTATTTGATAATGTTTATGTGAACTGAAATAAAATTTTGAGAATTGATGTCATACTTTTCAATCTTTTGAATAAATAATTAAAAAATATAGCTTAATGTAAATTAATTATTTTTCTTAATATCTTAATAATATATTGATTCATTCTACTGTCCGTAAACTTCTAAAATCCACCAACATTTTTTGTCAAAAACATTTTTCTTTCCATGGGCAATTCACAGGTATTGGTGCAACATCTTGTTGAAACTGCTACTTGGTCACAGCTCATGCCATTACTTTAGGCTTCCTCATTGTCCACTCCAATAGTCGTTTTTATGGTGCATGTGGCAAATATAGATCTAAGGCATTGCCCTGTTACAGCTTTAATATGTTGATTTGGAATAAATTGATGCGGTATCTATGCAACCCATGTTCACTGTTAGATATTATTTTAGATATATTTAGATATTTTCTTAGTATCTTTTTGAAATTTGAAAAAGTTTTTGAAAAATTACCACATTTGAAATGTGAGTAATCATACAAAATATTCTTCGTTTTTCAGAAACTTCCACTACTTGACCTCCGTCGGTTGTGCATTCACGAGTTACGGGGAATGAGTAAAAAGCGAATTCTTTGCGTCATCAATGGTTAGTTTTCATCTTTTTTATTGTTCGATGTAAAATACATAGGCCGATAAAAATACATTGGCCGAAAAAATATATAGATTTCTATTGTTCCATTAAAATATATATAAAATTTAATGTTTATAAAAATAATTTTTTGGATGGATGTTTGAATTATAAACCCACAGGGTTTGATTTATTCTATGGAATCCCTCTCTTTAGTGGGTGAAGAATAATAACCCAAAAGAGAGAAAGTTGTTGTGTGGCACAGTGGCTCTTACTGACCAGTGCCTTGGCATTGATAACCACAATAGTGTACATTTTTTATTTTATTTATTTATTTAACTTGTTTTACTTATTTTATTTACTTTATCTACTTTATTTATATATTTACTTCTTTTATTTATTTTATATATTTTATTTTATTTGTTTTATTTTGTTTTCTTTATTATTCATTCATTTTGTTTATTTATTTATTTTATTTTGTTTTATTTATTTTCATTCATTTTGTTTATTTATTTGATTTATTTATTTAATTTTATAAATTAATATTATTTATTTTATTTATTTATTTTATTTTATGTATTTTACCTTTTTTTATTTATTGACTTCATCAAAATAGTTTTTCATTTTTGATCAATGTTTTACATGAAAGTGGCACACTACTGGATGTCGCCCCAAGCTCTGTACAATCAATTGCAGAATCTTAACTCAAATCATAAGATTTAAACATCTTAGATTATTTAAAAATAATTTTCTTCTTCACATACAGGCGAAGAAATGGAAGGATCGTCTGATGAGGATGATGACGATGATGATGATGAAGAGGAAGAAGAAATAATGCGTGATCGTGGTCGTAAAATTTTGTTGAGCAAGTCCGAAAAACAACCGACAATCCAAATCAAAATCGATCAACGCAATCAAAAGTAACTTTTTTGGTTTTTCATTTATGAATGAATGAATGTAAAAACATTTTTCATTTTACAAACTTTTATTCAATTTTTTTTATGAATAAAACAATTATTTTTAATTTTACCAAACTTTCATTCAATTTTTTCTGAATGAATGAAAAAATGTTTAGTTTCACCAAACTTTTATTCAGTTCTCATTTAGTTTTGTTTTTCAGATCTATTGATGAGAAAATGAAGCACAAAAATGAATTTGAAGAAAATTCTGCTTCAAAGAAAAATTTGCAAGACCCGAAATCACCTTTGGATTTGATGGAACTGGAAATGCGTGCGCGTATTATCAAAACAATGTTGGGAAAATCGGGCGAAAAAGCCGTAGAAAAGTTGATGAATCCTCCACCAGAATTCAAAGATAACGCACTGCCTACCCATACATCGGCCAACCAAGATAAAATGATGGATATAATTATCAAAAGGGAAAGACATGAATCATCAAATGATGAACCAGAAATCATAAAGGTCGAGGAGAAGCGATCTAAAATGCGAGGTCATCGATCTCACAAGCGTAAAGATCGGGGCAAAGACAGAGAAAGTTCGAGTCGATCCAGAAAGCAGAAAAAGCGTCCGAAAGTATTAAAAGATCTCTCTGAAGATGAGGAGACTGCAATGCAAAGAAAGAAGAAGAAGATAACGAAAAAGGAGTTTGAGGAAAGAATGAAATTGGCAAAGAAAAATAGGCAGTACAGAAGGCGAAAAGAATCGGAGGAAGATCCACCTGACAAAGGAAAGCTGGAAGAAGCTGACAAAGGTAAGTTAGAAGAACCTAAAGAAGACAACCCAGAAGGTCCTCAACCTCAAAAAGAAAAGAAGAAAGAGGTTTCTTCAGAAAAAGAAGAAGGAGAATTAGACAGCAATGAAGATGAAGAAGGAGTTTGCAGTCCTACAGATGTAAGCAGTGTTGAATACTACTCAGATTATTCCTCGAAAAATAAGAAACATTCTAGTAGCAAAAAGCCAAAGAAAGCAAGAAGTCGGTCAAGAAGCTTCAGTAGCTATAGTAGCTTCAGTGGTTCAAGCTTCAGCAGCAGAAGTAAATCGAGAAGTCCAAGTCGAAAGCAAAGATCATACAGCAAGAGTCCTTCAAGAAGTGCCAGCCGATCTCGATCAAAAAGTCCGGCGCGATACCGAAACAGTTTGAAAAAATCCAAAGATAATATTACTACTGGCATTGTCAGTCTGCCAAAATCGAAAGATTCTGCTGGGAAGAGTAAGCAGATGAAATCAAAAAGAGGAAATAAATCGAAGGACTCGGTTGATGAAGAGGACAACTGGGGTCAAAAATGTGACATTGAGTTTGTTGACTCGGATGAAGATTTTGACGAAAACTCTTCAGGTCAAATGACATCGAGAGCACAAAATGCTTTGAAGAAGAGAGAAGATCGGAACGCAATTAGTTTCTCATTTCAAAAGAAAACGAATCCATCTATCAAGAACAATTCTTTGTTGTCAGATGAGTTGAATGCAAATTCAACTTCTCGTAAAAATAAAAGGCAAAAACATTCCCAAGAGGAAAGTGCTTCTGACAGAGACTCTACAGAAGAGGATGATGAAATAATGATAACAGAAGTATACGGATCAAGACCAAAGGTTGCCGAGGAAATTGTAATTGATGATGATAATGTAGAATCCTTAGCTAAAGATAGTCTTAAAATGTCATTCATTGAGAAGAAAGCAAAGCATGTTTATGAAGTTATAACGGATCCTGTTAAGAACTTGCATGCAGTTGTTGAATCGGTAACCAGTTCTATTAATCGAAAAGATACTAAATCTGTCTCGGATGAATCAGAGTCGACAAATGCAGAAATACTGAAACCTTCAAGTTTTGAGAATGAAATGTCTGATATAGAAATGGGTGAGACAGAAACTAATGCTGTTACTTCTGAAGTTGTTGGTGACAATGATTCTGATAATAATATGGATGATACTTTATCTAAATTGGCCTCAGATAAATTTGAAATTGAAAAAAGTGCAGTACAAAATGATAATACTTTAGACAAATCAATTGAAGAAATTACAGAACAAAGTGAAAATATTCTAGATAAATCAATTGAAGAAATTACAGAAAATATTAAAAATGTTTCAGTTGAATCAATTGAAGAAAGTACAGAACATAATGAAAATATTGTATACAAATCAAATGAAGTTGCAGAAAAAAATGATAATCTTTTGCACAAATCCAATGAAGAAATTACAGAAAAAAATGAAAGTCTCTTAGATAAATCTAATGAAGAAATTACAGAACAAAATGATAGTCTGTTCGACAGATCCAATGAAGAAATTACAGAACAAAAAGAAAACCTTTTAGACAAATCAACAGATTCAAATGCATCCAACATTGAAACGAACGATGAAAAATTATCACCATCATCTGTTACTACTCGAGCTACAAGATCTAAATCAAGTGTTGCAACAAGAAGAACAACTCGAGCATCCAAAGTTAATACGACAGAAATTGTCAACATTGAACAGTGTGACAATCCTCCCAAAAGGCCGAGAACTCGAAGAAGTGCCAGGATGAATGTTGATTCTGAAGTGCAAGAAGAACCTGTCATTGAACATCCAGTCACGAAGAAAATGTTGCGCTGTACGCGCAGAGCTACACGATCGATACCAAACATTGCTGATGCAGATCCAAGTAAAACATCTAAACCAGAAGAATCGAATAATCAAAAGGGACAAAAGAACAAAGAGTCGTCTCCAAATAATTCGGACGAATCACGTGAATCTGTAGAAGTAGATTGTGCTGATACGCTGCTTAGATTGGCATCTTCAATGATTGAAAAGAATGACTCTGAAATTAAGACTTCTGATTCCTTGAATGCAGATGTTGATCAAAACAAGATTTCTTCGTCTAACCAACCCAAAGTGGCTGAAAAGGAAAGCAAAAATCCCAATGACGACAATGACCGAAAAATATGCGACAACAGAATGTTTGATTCTCCTATTGATTTAACTCAAAATAAAATTGCCAAAAATATTGGTAATTTAACGGATGGAATGGAAACGACATCACCGTCCGTTTTTCCAATTGTGAGGAAACTTCCGGAAACAAGTGACCGTCCCATCGGTCCACCTAAGAAATCGTGGTTAACCAAAGAGAGATTGAGGTCGGAGATGTCAATGGAATCCAATCCACTGCCAAAGAACGACAGCAAACCAAAGGAAAAAACTCCGGAAGTTGTGGAGGAAGAAGAATCGGAAGAGGATTCTTACATTACATTCAATCCCAATCAAGTTCCTGAAAATGTTCATTCAAAGGGAAAAGCAACTGAAATTATTGGTGTTATTGAAACAAAGCCTCATTCGACCACAGGATTTGATGAGGAAGATTACAGTAGGGCGAGCTGGAGTATGAGATGGTTGCAAAGTGAGAAAGTTCAAAAAGTGGTCACAAGTAGCAAAATGCTTAGCAGAGTGAGGAAGAAAATCCAGACAAAAGGTAAAATTGGAAAAGTTTTGCATAAACAATTAAATAAAGAAGAAGAACATGTGAGCCAGCCTAAATGTTCAAACTCTGTCATTGGAAGCATTGAAGAGTACGAAAAATTGTTTGGGAAAGCCAAGGACACAAACTCGCCAGAAATCTTCCCAAAAGAGGTTGCAAAGAAGGAATCGCAGCCAAGTATTCCCACCTTAGGGTCTGACGATTCTGATGAGGATAGTGAAGAAGAAGCTCTTTGGTCTAAAATAATGAAGAAATAAATATATTTATTGTGATATAGATTTGTATTTAATCTATTTGATTTTTATAAATAAAAATTATTGTTAATAAATTTAGAAAAAATAAGTCCTAGTTTTTTCTAAGACCTAGAATTATAATTGAAATAGTAACCTAAATTGTATGTTTGAAACAACTATTTTCAGTGGAGACTGAAGTCATTGCTATGGGAGTCAATCGTTGTTGATCATTTTCAAAACAAAGTAAAATTTTTGTTCTTTTTAGAGAAGTATTTGCTGAATATAATTAATATATATATATATATTATGAACAACTTTCACTCAATAGATGTGTACAAAATTTTTGATTTAGTGATGTACTCAGGTTGTTTTGGGGGTTAGGCAGTTTTATTTATTTGAAGAGAAACCATTTTTTGTTCAACTGATTTGCACTTACAACATGACCATTCTAACATTGGGTACCTAGAGTTCAACAGATCCTTCAGCAGTTTGGTAATTTAATTTATTCACATATTAAATTTTTCATTAATCTTAAAATTAATTTATTATAAAACATAATTGTTATACAGATGATTTTTTGAAACATAAAAATTAAACTGATATGTTTTATTCGCTTGTTGGATGTTATATCCATCACTCATTTGAAGCAGTGTTACCACTCCTTAAAAAGGTGAAGGAGTGTAGGATGTATAAGTGATATTGGGGACGTTTTATACTGCTAAGCCATAACACAGCAGGGCCATTTAAGGCTTTACTTTATCAGTATAAGTCTGCATTCCTTTAAATATCCTTAGATGACCAGTAATCTAACTCAAAGTAAACATTTGGTTTTGTCGCTATAACTTGACCAACATTTGATTTATGAAAAAAATTCTCTAGTATTGATTAGATGGTAATTATAAATAACTTGTTCAACAAAATTTTCTGTAACTATTAAGAAATACTTTAAAATTTTGCTCAGAAGTTTTTCGAGTTAAAAATTAAGTTTTTTGGCTGTAACCCTGTAAATGTTGATTTAAAGAACAACCCATGACTATGTTGGTTGTATGGTCATTATAAACAATTTTTTTTTATTATTATAGAATATTATACAGCACATTAGCTACAATGGCAAAGAGCGCTGTCGCCAACAGCATCTG
>JARUHE010337499.1:0-10615 GCA_031471125.1 Archaeomysis grebnitzkii | reverse complement strand
CAAATAATAATAATAAAACTGTAATTAATTATGAAAACAAGTAAAACCCCATTCGCCGTGATCATAAGGTATGACGTAGAGAATGCATGTTTATTATGTGCACGTGGAAACATCAGAAGTGCCACCACTGTCTTTAGTACACTGTGGTGATACCCTACTAATAAAGTCGTCCAATTCTAAGACTACCTTTAATGAAAAAACAGATTTTTTTAAACAGCCATTTGTCTTGGTTAAAGTTTTTTACCGAGCTTATTGTGAGTTTGTTTGAAGTTTTGCAATAAAAATTGTTTGTATGGGCATTCTCACCAATATGCACTCATTATTTTTCATTTTAATAGTGTTTTTTTAATGAAATAAGTTTTTACCAAGCTCATTGCCAGTCAATTTGAAGTCTTACAACAATTTTGTTTTAATAATTGTTTGTATTGGTATTTTCAACAATATGTGCTACGTTTGTGAGGTCAATGGAACATTTTAAATTTAATGAAAAAAAAAAACCATTTTTTTCAGGAACTTTGACAAATTTTTTGGTTAAAGTTTGTTACCAAGCTCATTGTGAGTTTACTTGAAGCTTTACAACAAAAATTGTTTGTTTGGGCATTCTAACCAATATGCACTAATTGTTTTTCAATTTAATTAAATATTTTTTATTTTTACAGAAAAAACCATGGTTTTTATGAACATAGCCAAATTCTTTGATAACGTTTCTAATTAAGCTCGCTGCGTGTTTGTTTGAAGCTCTACAGCAAAGTTAATTTAATAGTAATAGTTGTTTTTTATGGGTGTTTTAAATAATATGGACCACTTACATAAGTTCAATGGTAAATTTTTTTTAATGAAAAAACAGTTTTTCTTATGAACATGGTCAAATTACTTGATCAAAGTTTTTGCACAAGCACATCAGAATTTATTTGAAACCTTAAAACAAAGTTTGTTTAACAATAAATGATTGTACAGGCACGAACTCTTTCAATTTAACAGAGTATTTTTTAGTTTAATGAAAAAAACGTTTTTCTAACATAATCATGTTTCTTGGTTACAGTTTCTGATTAAGCTGATTGTTAGTTTATTTGAAACTGTACAACAAAGTTGGTTATATAATAATTGTTTGTATTCATAATAGTGTGCTCTACTTTTTCAGTTTAATAGAACATTTTTGCGTTTGATGGAAAATTATTTTTAGTATGTCTTGGTTAAAGTTCTTGATTAAGCTCATTGTGAATTTAAATGTTTTTTTTTTAAATTTACCAAAACCTTCTCGATTTTAATACAAAATAACATTTTCTTATGAACAGCCATAGACTGGGTTAATGTTTTTGATTAAGTTTATTGTCAATTTTTCTGAAGCTCTAAAGTAACACAATCGGACTACAGAATGCCGATCAACATGCTAAACAACAATAGACACAAAAATATAGATAATAAAGATAGAGAGAAAACTTAACTGATTGCTGGGACCACAAGGTCAACACACAAAAAACTTATCTTGACACCTATTTTCATTACCCACACACAAACTAAAATGTCATTTAGTCAGGTAAAAAACAAAATAAACAAAAAACCGAACCGCCAGCGATAGAAACACTAAGCAAAGCACCTACACTATCCCTAACTTATGGAAAACAGCAAAGACAATCCCCATCCCAAAACTCAACAAAAATTCCTTCACAGACACATCCTAGAGACCCATTTCTCTCCTATCCCTAATAGCAAAAACACTAGAAAAAGTCATGATCCCAAATATTATGGATTCAGACATGAGGGCTCCATCATATTTGTCAAGAAAGAAGAGTGATTGAAAACAACAAAGTTTGTTTAACGATAATTGTTTATATGGATGTTCTCCAAACAATATGCACTACTCTTTTCAATTTAATGGAATATAGAAAACAGCTTTTATGAACAACCCCATTTCTTGATTAGACATTGTGAACTTATATAAATTCTACAAAAAGATCTATTTAATAACAAGGACGAGTAAATACTACACATTAAAAGCTGTATTTGTATATTTAAAAAATGTATAAAATTATTTAATTGTTGAATACAATTCTATATATTAATATATTAACACTTTTTTTCATTTGTTTCCAATAAATTCACTATAAACCTTTAAATAAAAATATGGTTAATCATGAATTTAATGATAAATTGGCTAAGTCTAAAATGTGTATTATTTAAAAAATATCAATTTGTGGCAAAAAAAGTTTCTCAGGTATTTTACATTAGAATCTCTCGTTCTTTCATTTGTTTTAAACCACCTTTTCTATAAATCTTCAGATGAAAATCTTGGTTAACCATGAATTTAAATATTCTTATAAAATATATGTTTTATTAAGTAAATACTGATTTCACAAAAATTCTTAGGGACACCAGTGTAGAATGTTATTTCTTTTATTTTCATTTAAACCATCTTCTCTGTAAAATTGATTGTTTTTATTATTTTGAAACATTTTTGGCAGTCTACAAATCATCCACCGCCCCAACAACAACAATCAGAGGTCATTTATAGAACCTGGTTCTTTAACACCGCTTAATAATTCATGCATTACTGGTTGTTTTTTTTCGGTGTGTTACCCATCATATCTCAAGTTTCTTATAATATATCTTAAGTTTTACTCTTTTTTACTTTATTTGTGAAACCTATTTTTGTTTACTTTGATACATACAAATTAAATCTTGCTTAAAGACACTTTGGTATTTACAGTGCAAACTCCCAAGTTTTTTGACCTGTGTAAATTATACTTCCCATCACATTTCCTTCAAGCTTAAATTGTATTATGTATTGCACTTTTTTGTAGTAAATTCTACACTATCGATCATAATTTGATAATAAAAGTATTTAATTTGCAGGCTGCATGAAAAATTGAGAAGACCTATTTTTGACACGGCCATTGTGGAATTTGCATATGAAGCAAGAAGTGCAAACATGTTGAATCTGAATGTAGGAGATCGAGTCATCGTCACTAGCAGGGATGGAGAAAGCAGAGGCTGGTGGAGGGGACGGATCGGTTCTTCGGTTAGTTTGCATGTTGGTCGACCTAACCAATTATTGTCTTATATTAATCCAGTATGGGGTGTACATCCGAAAATTTTGATTTGCTCTTTTTTTGAGATCTTACAGAAAATTTTATTTAATTAGAATTGTTTATTGACTTTAGTTATTGCATAAATTCTATTTTTAGGTGTGATGAAAGTCCACTTCTCTAGCTTGCTACTGACATAGGTGAATCATTAGTTACCATGTTGCTATTATTCTTGGTAGTCTCATGATCATATAACATTTGATTTTTTAATTTACAAAGATAGGTTCATAATATCCTTTAAAAATTGAAACATTTCCTTACATAGAAAAACATTTTTTATACAGAAACTATTTGCTCAAAATGAATGCACCATTGATTAAGTGTTAACATATGTTTAAAAGTTAAGAATCAAGGGTTACAAAGTGCCAGTTTCAAAGGTTAATTATGAGAGATTATTTATTAATTTAGGTTTAGTAATAAAAAAAAAAGGTAAAAAACCTAATACAATTTTTAAAAGTTTCAAGAATACCCCTTTTTTATATAAGAAAAGAAAATATATTTTATATAGAAGGATAGTTTGTATTTTATGTTGAAGAGCTATTTTGACAAAAGTTGTTATAGATTAAATTTTTTAAATTTTATTTTATGAGATATCTTTAGTTATTGACAATATTTCAAATTTTCAGGTTGGGTACTTTCCTAAGAATTATGTAAAGCTGGAGAATGGATATTTTGGATGGTAAGAATTGAAAGATGAAATAAAATTATATGTTAGAGTATCCTGCCAACAATTGCTTTCATTGTTAATGTTGTATAGTTTATTTAAGCTTCGTAATTACACTGAGTAACGGTCAAAAGAAAACGCGTTGATAGAATGTAAAGAGCAATAAAAATTTATTTAAAAATAGATGTTAGTGTTTTATATATTTTTCAATGATAAAATATTCTAAGGTTTTGTGGAAAAAAAGCTAAACATATTTATATATGCGTGAGATGATTGAAAATTGATCTAAACAACTGCGTTGGTTATTTGATTTTTATTGTTCAGAATTAATTTTGTAGGCAGAGAAATAAAAAAACTTATTTAGTGAGATTAAACATATCTTGTCTACATTATAACAACAAAAAAAATATTATCTATGTAGTGTGGGCATTGTAAAGTGTTACTGAAGAGAAATCAGCATGGAATGGCTATTTTCCCAAACACAGTAAACTACATATGGCTATTGCCATTACAAAACCAACACAAATGAAATAATTTTGTCCTACAAAATAAACCAATATTCCAAATTATGATTACATGATGGGAAATGAATCCCGAGAAGAAGAAATAACTTTAGTACAATGTTTATCCAAGCAAATTATTTTTCTTTCATTTGTTTCAAAGTAATAAATATAAAAATAATATGTATGTTTGTTTTAAAAAAAATGTTTTACTGTGTTTTTGAAAATGATCATTCAACACTAATTTCAAATTGGCAGCATTACCAAGAAACTTTATATGTAATGTTAATTTAATTTTGCCAGCCCTGAGGACCGCACAAATGTATTCCCATTAAGAGAAAAATTTAGTTCCAAACTAATGAGGGAAATAATAATTTTGGGCAGATTCAAAAGTTGATGTTCGTAATTCCGTCTATTTCTTACTTCAAATGACAAAATATTATTTAGGGAAGAACTATATAAATTTAAGAAGCTTACTTTAATTTAGAAAAAAAACTCAAATGAAAATAATCAGTATTAAAGATGAACTTTAAAATTATGGAATGGAGCCTATAGTTATAACGTAGGTCTAAAATCTTAAGTAATTGAAGAATTTTACTTGAATGCTCAGATAAACCAATTATGTAGCTCCACAATTGTTCGAATAGAATGAAATAGCATAGCAATTGCGTGCCAAGCATTAAACCCAATTTGGCCAACCTGCTCAACCGAAAAAATTATTTTCACTGACATGTTTAAATAATTATCAGGCTTGCTCAACAATGTAGGACACAATGGCTAATTTTCAAAATAATTTTATCTCTGTAATACATTCATAAATTGATTAATATTGTCCTGTAATTGCATCATAAATCCAGATTTTTTTGGTGAAATAGATCAGTTGTTGAGTTACAGAGCACATTAATTTCCATTCTCTACAGAACTGAATAGAATAAAAAAACAAGCAAAGAAATACATTGCGAGGAAATGAAAGGGTTACCATATGAGCCTAGTGAACAATTTTAAAATACTGACCACTTTAGACTATTTCAATTTATTTATTAGAATTGTTAATGCATTGTTGTAAATGTAAAATGATTGTTATACTTAATATATTTCCATTTCCTTTAAATTATATTCTGCAAATATTATTTTAATATAAGTTCTTTAATTTGTATACCTGTTAAACTAGATTAGAGTTATATATACATGTGTAAGATACAAATTGTGTCCATGTTAATGTTTAAATAAAAAATATATTACAAGCCAAACATTTAATACATAAATTTACAAATATTTATATACTTACAAAAATACACATTTTTTATACACTTCTTATTTTTATATTTTGGATAAAATAGTGAAAATGTATGGTGACCACTTCCCGTGGAGAAAATATATTTTCAAATAAATTGTTTGAATATTTTTTTTACCAATGTTCTTATGGCTCATACTAAGGTGTTGCTTAATAAACACTAATCATGCGATTTTTTGTATAATTTGTTTAGGAAATTAGCTGAAAACTGCATTCTTTTTTAATATGAACGAAGGAACCAAATTTCGAATTGTGAACTCCCACATCTGGAATGAAAGAAGGAAGTAGAATTGGACATACCAACATAACAGCCAGTTATTTCATGACATAGTGAAGATCCCTTGAGCCTATGCGCTGTAACACCCTACTAACAGTTCAACAAATCTTATTGGAATGCAATCTTTATCGAAAACAAGAAAAATACGGTTTACCTTGAACTATGAAGGCACTGCTAGAAACAGCTTGTCCTATTTATAACTTGGTGAGTTTTGTTGAATGCGTTGAATTTATTGAATGAAATATAGAAAGCAAAATAATTAACCCAACATTACCCAATCGTTACCTACACAGATCAGCGCTCTAAGCCTCCATAGCTAATATGGTATATGTTGTTCTATAATAATAATAAAAAAGTACTAAAATAATGAGTGTTTTTTGTATATTGTACAGCAGTAGGAACAAAATATAAATTATAAATATATATATAAGTAAAACCACTGATGAATGAATAAATGTCATCTATCATTGGAACTTTTTTGGACAAGGCAGTCATTATCCTAAATACAAAACATGTTGCTGTGTTCACCTATTTTTCCTCTTCATTAGCGTCATCGAAAACAACTAATTAGCCACGCACTTCCAGCCATCATTTTTTCTATCGCACTTTTATCATCAAATCCGTCATTACTGAACAAATTCAAAATAATAAAATTAATCATCACTAGATAAAGCCACACAATCACTAGTTGTCAACTGATGCCATGACACAATTATTTTAGAATAATATAGAAAATATATTAAACACAAGTGTTATGAGTCGAGCAAGTTGATGGTTCAGTAGGTTAGGTCATCACATAGTAACACATAAGAGTCATGGCCATTGTATAAAAGGGGTTAGAAGATTCTTTTGTAAAAATGTTTGTATTTATATTTTCATAATTTTTAATTGATTAATCACACCCTTCGAAATTAAGTTTAATTCTTTGTGCCAAAATAATCTAAAAATTTTATGTTAGCATCTAATTTAAGGTTTTTAATAATAAGTTAAGAAAAAACGTATTGCTTCTAATGGCTAATTATTTATGAAATAAATTTCTACTCTATAATATCACATCCTTGATTAAAAATAGGTAATAATCCAATCACCTTGTTTGATCTTTTTTATTATGTCAATTTAATATTTCTATTCCTGCTCATTTCAGAAAATGTATTGAAGGTATTTTATCCCTGCTTTAATATGTGTTGACTGCCTATTTATTGTTGAAGAATTTAAATTCATATTTTTCTGAGCAATTGACACGTTAAAAATAAAATAAAATTTTATAATTTAAATTTATAATTTAAAATAGATGTTTTTAATTAAGATATAAAAACGTTTTTGAATATTTTATTATATAAATTAAACAATAATAAACCTAAATGTTTTCTGTAGGCGTGGTTAAATTATAAAATCAGTTTCTACAAATAAATAAAATGATGTTTTAAAATCAGTGTTACATTAATTTCTTCATTTATTAAATTATTAAAATAAGATTGATTTTAATATTAAGAAAATTGGTGCTTTAAATTAAGTTTTAAATTTTTTTAACAGCGGTTTGATTATTTTGCAAAATAAAATGTTGGAGAAAATGTCCAACATAATGACAATAATAACTATTAAATTATATTATATAACACCATTTTTTTTAGTATTGATAAACTGTCCAGTAAATTATTTTTGCATTGTGTAATATATATCAAGTAGGTAAAAATTTAAATTGTTTTCTAAATTTATGAAACAATTCAAATAATGTAAAAAAAAATAATCATTTTTTCCAACTTATTGTAAGGAAAATAGAATTAAACTTATTTTTTTATCAAATTTGAAATCTAATAATTGAAGATACATTGGTTGTAAATTTATCTGATTAGTTCAAAAAACTTTTCACAAAATGTTTCATACGGAATAATTAAACTTGAGTAATTGTGTTATGAAGTAGTTACTCCCTTTCTTCCAATTTCTCCAGTATTATTTGAATGAAGTACAATTTGTGAGTTTATATAGACAATAAATATGTAATACCTGTGTATCAAACAAATAAATTTTATTTCACAAATGGATAATAACATTTAATTGCACAATAATATTAATTAGGGCATTATGTAAAGATATAAAATGTTGATCTAATGTTTACCCAATAATAAAATTTTAAATAAAATATATAAATGTTTTAATATGGTTATATCCTTTTTGTCGAACAGTAAAACAAGTTCTAGATACTAATAGCATTTACGATTTTTTGTCAGCAGTATTAAGACCATAACTTGAATGCTATTTACCATTTAAATTTTGTAAATTTTCCTGAAAATTGGCACATAGGTTACTTTTGCTCAAAAAACAAGATTCCCAATTTTTTTTTAATTTTGACCAATGGGTCAAAAGTTACGGGCAAGGCAATATTCGGGTCAAGCGTTGACCTCGCACTTGACCGAAAGCTTTAACTTCTTTCGTATTTATTGTATACAGGTAAAATTATATCAAAATAAGCAGAAAAGCATGAGGAGTCCAGAAATATTATTGTTTTTCAAAAAGATGTGAACGAAATAAAAATATAAATCAAATATGACACTTTGGCTAAAGGATACCCTAAAATAAGATTTGACTAGAATGTTTTCCCACTATTTCTACATTGAAATATGTAATAAAATTATTTATAAATCTGTTTTCCTGTTATTTTCAATATTAAGGCATATATTTTCATAATATTAGCACTTGGCACAATGATAAACAATATTAAACAACATTAAACAACATTAAACAACATTAAAATCATTTCTGGACTCCTCATGTTTTTCTGCTTAATTTTATATAATTGTACCTGTATACAATGAATAGGAAAGAAGTTACAGCTTTCGGTCAAGTGCGAGGTCAACGCTTGACCCGAATATTGCCATGCCCGTAACTTTTGACCCTTTGGTCAAAATTCAAAAAATTTTGAGAATCCTATTTTTTGAGCAAAAGTAATCTGTGTGCCAATTTTCAGGAAAATCGAACAGGTGAGGGTGTTATGCTTTGGGTGATTTGTCCTGGAATTGCCCAGTGACTGCAACAAAATATATAACACTTTTATATGTGCGGAAAATTGTTCACCTTCAAAAATATTATTTTTTCAAGGTCTCACGTAAAAAGCAAACATACAAACTGTAAATGATGTCACTCTGCAGAGATGTCCTTTACATTAATGTCCACAAAAACATAAAAAAAATAGTTTTGAAATTTCGTTTTATGAATTAATGATTTTAAAAACATTATTTATCAAACAAATTAATAACTTTTCCATCAACTATTACTTATGTTATTTTGTATCGCAATTTAGGGTGTAAAACTGGTTTTAATAGTAACCAAAAAAATTGGTTATTTAAAATTGGACTTCCATACAAAATTAATATGTTTTATAAAATAAAATTGAATTAATATAGAAAATACAGATGTAAAATTTAAATAAGTTTCTCAGTGTTAAGTAAACTTTGAAAATGTCATTAAATTCTCATTTGAAACAATCTTATATAAACAAAAATATCTGTTCGAAGATAATTTACTTACTTAAATAAATTTCGATTTCCAAGCTCTTATTTAAATGTACTTTTCAGTTTGCAAGATTAAAATGGTAAAATCATATCAAGTGGAAATTATTAATTGTGTTCAACATGCTGAAAAAATATAGTTAATCAAAAATACTTATAATTAACCATCCTGACATAGTGTTAACTTTGAGTAAAATATAGGAAAAAGACCATTATAGCACAAATTCTAATGTATTTTAGTCCTAAGTCGACAAATAAAAGCATAGCAAACAATTTGGAACCTAAAAGACAACAAAAGTGATATATTTAAAAAAAAATCACGCAGGTTAAAACAATGAAATCTAATTAGGATAATTTATAAAGTGTACAAAACATTCACCTACTTAGAATCTCTTCATAAATAGGTCTTACCAGTGGATCATAATAAAAAAGTCCTACCAGTGGATTCTAATAAAAAAGTATACCAGTGGATCATAATAAAAAAGTATACCAGTGGATCGTAATAAAGAAGTCCTATCAGTGGATCCTAATTAAGAAATAATACTAGTAGATTAAAATGAAGAAGTCCTACCGGTGGATTCTGATACAAATTCATAACAGTGGCTCCTAATAAAAAGGCATACCAGTGGATCCTAATAAAGAAGTCCTCCTTGTGGATGTTAATGCATAAAATAATACCGAGCGGCCTAATAAATATGACGGCTCCAAACAAACGGGAGAATCGTTGCGATAAATTCATTACAAATTCAAATAAATTCACGATTTACAGAAAAAATCTTTCGAGGAACTGGAGGTTAAGAAGTCAAAATTTATTTTTAAAAAGTTGCGTTTGTGAATTAAAAATAAAAAACGTGTTTTTTTCGTAACATTGAAGGGTTCATAATTGAAATAATTTTTATTATGATTTTTTTTTCAAATATTTTCTTTGCAAGTTTTACAAAAACGAAGAATGTGATTAGAAATTTACTATTTTTTAATTGATGAAGACGTTGAAAGTTGGGTGAGATGACTTAATTATAGATGTCGAAAATTTCTATCTCATTTTACGTTAATAAGGCAACAGTTGGATTTTTCTTTTATAAATTGGTGATTTTATGTAACATGGCGTCTACTCCTTTGTGAGTCTGATTAATTTATATATACATTATAATTCTTTTCTTCAAAACTATATTATATGTCCGACCTCATTCTATCACAAAGCATACGAAAAATTTGCCGCAATGCTCTAGATATATATACATATATATATATATATATATATATATATATATATATATATATATATATA
>JARUHE010337488.1:0-10616 GCA_031471125.1 Archaeomysis grebnitzkii | reverse complement strand
TCTTGATTAGATATCTTCATTAATTAGCAACAGTACGTCTTATGGTTGTTAAACAGTTGTATTGTTGTTAAGATCTCAAACAAGAGGAAACAAACAGTTATGAAAATTTTCATTTTTCAAGTTCAAGTTTTTTCGTAATAAATTTAAGACTATAAAACCCGCACACATTAATAGCTCCGTATTTAAAAAAAAAACCTTCTTGTTAATTGTTTTAAGAAAATTCTCTCTATTTTGCTCTCATGTTTTTTTTCTCTTTTTTCTAATTATCTCTCTCTCTCTTTTTCTCTCTCTCTCTCTCTCTCTGTTTCTCCCCAAAGTTATCTATCTATGCATCATTTGTTTTTGTCCTGATGCTTATCTCTCATTGTCTGTCGTTAATTCTGTCTTTCACAATCAAGCCTCTCACTTACGTCCATTATTACTCTCTATCCCAGTGGGCAACTAACGTCGTTTAAACGTTGTTCGCGAGTTGAACTGAGGTTTGTTAACAACAAACCCAATGTAAACGTTATTAAAATGTTGAATTTTGCAAAACTTATGTCATTGGAATTATTATTGAAGTCAACAACGTTTTTCCAACTAACATAACTTATATGTGTTCAACTTTACTAAGAAAACAGAACAAAACAATTCATTGGAAAAACAATATTATGGTTAAGATGAACTAATTTGTATTTTGTTCTATGTGTTCTATATTGAATGCAATAATATTTTATGTGCGAAGTATGCAATACATTTGGTTAATGTCATTATTTTTGAGCAACTAATATCTTAAAAGATCTTTCAGCATAAAATGAGAATTCCAATAATGTACATTTTAAATTGTTTTGCAGGTTGTATCTGTATGTATTTTTTTTAATAATATTTTTCATAATGGAAATATTCACAGTAATAAATTGTATAAATAATTTTTGTGAGATGTAAGTAAAACTATCAATTTATTGGTTGTAATGAAAGTTTAAAATATAATTAATTCAACAACATTGTTTGGCAAATGATAACAAGAATAATAACATTGATCATGTTAATGTTAAGGAAAGTATCAAAAATTATCAAATTAATTAAAAAAGATAATGACCATAATAACAAAATGAATAAAAATAACAATACAATTAAAAAAAATACATAACAATAATAATAATAAAATTAATAAAATACATAACAATAATCATAAAATTGATGATCATAATAACAAAATGAACAAAAATAATAATACAATTAATAAAATACATAGCAATAATAATAAAATACATAACAATAATAATAGAATACATAATAATAAGTTAATAACAATTAATTTATACCAACAGTAATGAAGAACAGTTTTCTTTGATTAAAACAATAAATATAATTTCATTATTATTAAAAATAATAACAAGACTCTTTACTAACCTGATGATGACCTCATAGGCATCTGAACAAAGGCAACTTACATTTAGCCGCAATTAATCCGTTTTTTATCTTACCTAGAATTAAAAAAAAAACAATTACTCTCACATTTTTTTATTCTCACAAAAATAAAGTTAGGTTGTTTGTTGTATATAATGTTTTTGAACTTATAAACATAGACGTAAAATAATTCTCACTAGTTTGTCTAGATATATTTTATATATGGACCGAAAATAGCACAAATGAGGCAACTCATATTGAAATAACATAAAAATAGCACAAGTGAGGCAACTCACATTGAAATAACATAGAGCTTACCTCACTTGTGCTATTATATGGATTGACAATAGCACAAGTGAGGCAACTCACATTGAAATAACATAGAGCTTACCTCACCTGTGCTCTTATCGATCCATATAACTAGCAGGATTTCTCTTCAAAAATATTTAACAACACAATTTAATTTGAGTAAAAAGATTAATTTTTACTAAAAAAAAATTTTGATTGGCTCAGTGTAAAAAATGGAAATGTTTTCTGGTGTGAGACATTGACCGAAAAATTTGGGTTCAAACAATTTTTTGTCATCAATGTTATATTAAGTTTGCATAAAAGTTTTCGCATAAACACTCTTTTAAAAAATAAAATCAACCTTAAAGACAACATATATTGCTAATAATAATAAACAATATTAATAATAACAAAGATTAATAATGATAAATGATAAAAATAACAAACATTAATAATGATAAATAATAAAAATAATGAAATAGAAGCACACACACACAAACGCACGCGCACACAAACAGACACACACATATGTGCGTAACGGTTACACTATCCATTGTACATTTGAAATAATTTTTTATCACGAATGTAATGAAATAAATATTCTCAAACCAACAAAGCTATTGCTTATTTTTTTATTATTTGTATTTGGTCCCAGTGGACCAGGCTATGGGTGCAATAAGTCTATGGTGCAAACACAGCACATTCACCGACGGGTTTTGCCAACTGCATCTGGTGTTCCCAGACCGAACGTTGCTTAACTTCGCTGATCAGACGGGAAGCGGTTTTTCAACGTAGCTATAGTCATTGACACTAAAAAGTAAAGTATAAAGTAAATGTCATTATGTTATCATGTATCTTCCTGCAAAAGTTGCCTAGTTTCTGAATTTCCAAAAGTGATGTAAGATTAAGAAACATTGACAACCATTTTGTAGATTCAAAACCTGTTTTACTTGAGAAATCATTTATTTGACACTGGATGGGAAACAATTCTATTTCACATTGTGACAATTACGACTGTAAATTATGTTTTGATTTAACCGATATTTAAAATATATTATATATTTGAGTGTTATGACGAGCTTAGTTTGTCAATGTAAAAACTATAAGCAGGTAAAAAAAAGGAATCTTGATATTTACATTTATTGTTTTTTAACTGAAGGCTGCACTACAAGGACAGCCATTCAATCTTATTATTATGAATGAATAATATAACTTTGCACAACTATTATAGTTTCATAAAATTATAATAAGCTATCGTTTGCAATTGGGAAATACAACATGTTGATAATGTTTGTAAATATAATAGTTATACCTTACTTAGTTCTAATTCATTCATACTATCCATTTTCTATGACCCTTAAAAATATATATTAAATCGGCTACTTGCATAAATGGAGTGTATTGAATCATTCCAGTAAAGCTCAAAACTATTTATTAACTTGTAAAACAGTAATACGATGGAGCTTTTCATATAACAAACAGGAGTAAATGCTACGAATTATAAGCTGTGTTTGTATGTTAAAATATTTTTTAAATTATGTAATTTATTAATAGAATTCAATATGTCATGACGTGACATTTGGTTAGACCGTTAGAGTGTGCACTAAACGGACAGGTTGTGAATGTCAGGGGTTTTAGTGTGAATGTCGGAGAAGTAAGAAATGTTGTGTTGTACTGAGAACAGTTCGACTAGGAATTAACTAAATAGTTATTCAATGAACATTAATTAACAATTGAAATATATAATGAGTGAATAAATAATAAAGACTAAGTGTTTACCTTCCCATGAAATCATAGTAACATAATGCCCACGCAATCCAAAGAGCACTTCATAAAACGATATATTAACACTTTTATTTTATTTGTTTCCAATAAACTTATTTCCAAACCATAAAAAAATCTTAATCATGAATGATATTAAATTGACTAACTCTAAAAACTAATAAAATGTTTTATATTGAAGAAAACATACATTTATCGCAAAAATGGTCCTTTAGGCATTCTACCTTAGAATCTCCAGTTCTTTAATTTTTCTCTAAACTTTCAAATAAAAATCTCGGTCAACCTAGAATTTTAACCATATTATAAAATATATGTCTTAATAAGTAATTATTGATTTCACAAAAAAATCCTTAGTGGCACCAGTGCATTGTAAAATTTTAGGCTCTTTATTTTCATTTAACAATTTTTTAATGGAATAACTTTTTAATAGTTTTCAAAAACGAGAAAAATCTCGGTACAGTCCACAAATCATCTACCGTCCCAACAAGAGTAACAACAACAGTTATTGAAGTTGTTTTGCAAACACAGCTTAATAACAGAAAGGTTAAGCAACCCTACGTGTTATAATTTGTTTAATTTATATATTTGGAAATGAGCTTGACTTAACTGCAACATTGTGCGCCTTATAGCTCGAAAAAACAACAGTTCAGAAGTTTGTATATTAGAAGCCGGTTTATTAATAAATCAATGTAGTTAATAACATAAAAAAACTAAAAACGAATCATTTTCAATGGAGAACTATGTCCTCGAGTTGCCAGATACTTCCATGAAAATGGTGCCAGAAACTTTAACATTAGACTCCCAATGTGATTTCAATGTATTTTTCTTTTTTCTTGGGAATAATTGTTCCTTTATTAAATCAATGAATACTTATATTGTAAAGGTTATTTATGTAAAAAACTTGTATATAACCACGCATAAGCGATTGATTTACAGTATTGAATATATTTCATTACAAAATATTGTCTTGTTATTGATATATAGGCTTACAAAAACAGGCTATTTATATTGGCTTCTACGAGACATATCTTGAAAGATTGCTTATTTAGGTTCAAGCTTTTAACATTGAGTGGTGCATCTATACTTCTGTGATCTGTGGTTATAGCTTGCTAGTGAATTCTAAATTATAATTATAATTTTACATAAAAGTAGGTTACAACCGTTACATATCGATATAAATCCTAGTTGATAATTTGCATTATTGTAACTAAATAACAATATAAAAATATGATACTTATCTATACCCGGTTAATATTTATAAGAAACTCAAACTATTTTATAAACTTATCAATAAAATTAAATTTGAAAATTCGTTTAGCTTAACACTTATAATTAATAAATAAATAATACAGATAAATTCCTTCATTTCTGAGTGGTGCTCAAACTATGACCTTTAAATTTTTAGTAATAAAACTACATTGAAAAATGTATTAATTTCGTATTTTAAGCATATTGTAATGTCAATTTATGTTTCAACTGAATGCTTAACACTTTAACAGTTTATTGTAACACCGGTGATACATAAATCTAATAGCTTACTGGTGTAACATAAGATGGAGTAAACTATTAGATTTATGTATCACCGGTATTACAAGAAAGTGTTAAGAGAGCCAGAGATTTATTTTGTGGGATGTTTAAAATGTATAACCTAAATGTATTTATTTTCTAAATCCAACAAAAATATTGATATTTATTTTGTTTCATAAACTTAATAAAATAAAAATAAAATCTTTTTGTGCGTAAATTCGTAATATTTATTTGGTAAACAAAACCTAAAAACTTCCGTTCATAGACAATAAATTAGAAAAGTTTCAGAAAAAATATATCTGAAGAAGTATTTACACCCACTTCAAGCTCCTATTTTAGTTTGGCAACTTTTTTTCTTTGTTATAAACTGAATTATTAAAAGAATTAGCCAAAATTATTTATCGATGTTCTTTGTATAGAGTAAATAAATATTGTATTGATTGAGCTTATGTCTATTGTGGAAGATGTTTATTATATTTATACATTATCTGTGCATATAGGGAAATATTTATTTGCATAATTCATACTTTAAAAAGTGAGATAAATAAACATATAAGCACTATGCTTGAGGGTTTTATTATGTTTTAGACTACAGTAAAACTCCTGAAACGTAGACCGAAATATTGTCTAGGTTATAGGAAGTACCTCCATTTCAGACAACAATTTAACACCGATACCCCTGCATTTGTGTCATGTTTTATTTTTATACATAGAAATTATGTAGACGTTCTAGGATTTCTCCGTTTCATTATACTACGTTTTAGGAAATTTCTACGTTTTATTATTCTATGTTGCAGGAGCTTTACTGTATTGTAATTCGTTACTTTATATCGTAATCTATTGAAGGTAATGTAAAACAATTTTTCAAAATACAATTTTATTTAATTTTTACTCTAAAATGACTGTGGTATAAGAGTGAAAACAGATTTTTCAATGTTAACAAATTGTCTGTGTAGAGACATTTTGAATAAAAATGTTTTAAATGTTAAAACTACTATTTATTTAAACACATTTCAAATGCTATAGAACATATCAAATGCTATTGGATATATCAATTGTTTTCTAGACAAAGTATAATGACAAATAACATAAGAAATCCTCTTATTATTGAGCATTTTATACTTTTGCAGTTATAATTAAGAATATTTATAATAAAAAAATAGAACACTGTCAACTTTGCTTCAAAACTCCATAGCCTGTTTATACATATCAAGCAATGTTGCATGTGTTTGGGAAAATAATTTATTACAGTTTTTTACTTCTTTGAATTGAATTTATCTGTTTTTTTATTGTTCATTTCATTTTATTTGCACACCCATTGTAAATATAAATACAGATAGTTTGTACCATTACTGAATTTGTGATTCACGAGATATACTTTGAAAGAAATATTGCTAAGAAAAATAAAAGAAAACGCAAGCTACAAATTCACTTAAGTTAAGTTATATTGGTAAACAAACTAGAATTTTTTTCGGTGACTTAAGTTCGAGACCTCTTCTTCGTTAATTTAGAGTGACTGAGTTAAAAAATGGCAATAGTTTTTTGCAGCACATCTAGATTTTTACTTTAAAATTACATTGAATGATCTGGATAATTGGTGGGCCCTGTACGATATATATAAACCATACGTCGAAAATTCGGTGTGCTGGACAAAAAGGGATGCCATATTTGAAATCAGCACTCTAAGGCTACCCATATTCAATCATTAAACACAAGTCATCAAAAATTGTGTCGGTCAGTGTTAATTAAATAGATAACAAAAAATAAGGATAAAAGTCCAGTATTAATTAATAAAAACCAACCAAACCAAAACCACTCCATCCACCACCCATGACGTAAATAACAATAAATGAGTTAATTTCAATATTTCATGAAAGTGAGTCCGTGCAATTCATCTAATAATCCATCATGCATAAAATTCAAAGATTTATTTACATAACATTAATTTGCTGTTGTTAAAATTGTATTAATTAGCATGTCCAACGGTGTGTTTACATTCGTGCGTGAATCCATCCACATGCACACACTGTACATTACTTTCAAACTTTGGATAATTTTAAACAAAAATATATATTTCGAATTTTATCATAATTTTAATTTTTTTAAAGGATATGTTTTCTCATTTTCATGCACATACAAATAAAAATATTTAATTATTAAATTATTTACTTTAAAACGATTATTTGAAACTATTTTAATTTATTTGCTTTGTATGCAAATTAATGCTGTAACAATAATGGAACGTAATTACCCAACGCTCGCCGTACATTTTAACCTGGTAGAAACTTATCGAACAGTCTAGTTTTATAAAACCAAATATTTACATTGAATGTTAGGTATTGCAATCAGTATACAGGGAAATAGCATTTGAAAATAAATAAGAACGAATATCTATAAACAAAATTATTTGTTAAAGAGTGTTTTACTGTTATATACATTACATTACAGTAAAACTCCTGAAATATAGACAAATGTTGTGTACGTTTTAGGAAGAATATCCGCTTCAGGCATACTGATTTAACACCTTTACCATTGCCTTTGTGTCACGTTTTCTTTGTATACATAGAAATGATGTGGACGTTTTATGATTTTTCCGTTTCATGATTCTACGTTTTAGGAACTTTTTACGTTTTATGATTTTACGTTTCAGTAGTTTTACTTTAAATATTTAATTTCTGAAACGTTTTGTCAATTGTGGTAAAATTTAAAGATATTATCTCTACTTAATAACCGATGATAGACAGTCATTTTGGTATTAATTATTCAGACTTTTTAGTGTAATTCTTCTACAAGTTTTGAAAAAGTTTATACGAGTTTATTAAACTTGAATGTTTAATCCGTAGAGTTGAATTGATTACAATGATCATTATACCAATTATTATATTTTGTAAATATTTGAATTTCACATTATAAACATAGTTAAAACACAAACAAATACAGTCATTCTTTCTTTGTGTTTTGCTTCTTTCAACATAGTTTAACAGCGCACTGGACAAAGAAACTACTACAGTAAAACTCATGAAACGTATACCGACATGTTATCTACGTTATAGGAAGAATCTTAGTTTCAGGCATGCCAAATTAACACCGTTACCCCTGCATATAAATACATCATAGAAATAATGTTAACATTTTAGGGTTTCTTCGTTTCATGATTATACGTTTTATAAACTTTTTACGTTTTATGATTCTATGTTCCAAGAGTTATTTTGTACCTAGATAAATGTTTAAATATTGAAAGGTTGACCAACATCTATTTCAAATCGCTGTGCAATTAAAATTCTGTAAGTGTAAATCTATTTTTTAGGGTTCTCCTAAATTAGAATTTTAGTTTCATTTAAATGTTCAATTACGAAATGCACTAACATTTAAACAATAATTTTTATAAAGTTTAAATGAACTATTATTTTGTATATAATGGATCGAATAATAAACATAATTTTTATATTCACGTTCATACAATTTATAATAACTTTAAAAAAGTTGTCTAAAATATTATATTAAAATTTATGTAAAAATTTATAGAAGTATTTTATAATATTTTTGAACATTATTTAATAATATAGTAAAGGCCTTTGGCTTCTTCCATTGTGCCAAGATACTTGTAAGATTTCTTTGTGTGTTTACGCACAAAAGATTCTTGGCGCACATGAATTACGCTTCGTATTTTGGTGTTGAAGTATTTTTTATTTCAAAGTTTATTATTATTTTTAAGTTTATTTTTTATTTCATTCAAGTCGTGTTGTTTGTTATAGAACAATGTGAAGTATTTTTATTTCAAAACTTGTTTGTTTATTTTACTTAACTTAATTTATGTTAATTGATGTAAAACAATATGACAGATATAACTAATCAGTGGTCTCAAAAAACAAAATTTAAAAATAAACATAAAAGAGACAAAATAAATAAAGGGAATATCTCGATTTGTTTAAATATATCCATTATAGTAATTCTGTTTCCAAATTCTAGAATCCAAAAAAATAACCATTATGGGTTGAACAATTTACCCAAAGCTTGGGTACAGTTAACTGTTGAAAAAATAGTGGTGATTGCACAAATATTTTATTTTCGATGTTATAAATTCATACGAATATTTTGTTTACTATTCTCCAAGATAATGTTGACTACAGAATAGGCCTACTGTTTTTTTTATCTCAAGACATTTGCGTAAATGTGATTCGTTTTTGAGGCTAATTAATTTATTTAATCTTTTTTACGAATTAAATATCTGCAACTTTTTATTGATTTTACGATTTTTGAAGTTACCTTTTAAGGATCGATTCTTTAGGGTGTCGTGCGTCACCACCCAAGATAAACATCACTCAACACCTAATTTTATTGGGTGTCATCAAAATATGTTTTATAAGAAATAGAGAAAAGACATTTATTTTAAATGTACTAAAGTAAAAAAGAAAGTTCCGTTTTTTTTCATTTTTAAAAACGAAAGCATTTCCTTTCCTGTTTCGTTTATTTTTACATTTTATTCTAATGTTATGGTGACAGTACTTAGAGTACTACATAGTTTAAATTGTCGCAACTTATTTAAATTGATTATTATTATTATTCTTATTATTATTGTTCAAATTGATTATGTTTTACTTCTAACGCTCTTATTTGTGGGATTTCAATTTTTTAAGCCATTCTCATAAAAATTATCATATTTGTTACCATGGCAAACAAAAACTGGATACCTCATTGGTTTAATTCTTTTGGCCAAGACTTGACATGTAATGATGAGTTCATCCAAATTCTTTGAGCCAATATAAACATTGTCATTGATATATATTTTAAGGTTGTTTTTTTAATAATGTTTACAAACATTTACAATGTAGTATTGGCCAAGAAGAAATTGTCACGTTCATCTAAAAAATATGTACATTTATATCTTGTTTGTTAGTGTACAATATAAAAAAGATTAACAAGAGTTTGCATAATTCTGTTTTATTTATATTTCAAATATTTGTTCAAATCATGCGGACTCCTATTTCATGGGCAATAGTACTTATACAAAAAGTGATGAAATTTTAAGAACTAGTTATATGCATTGATAAAATGCATAATAATAAGATAATTGTGAAAAACAGACGCAGAGAAAACCTTTTAAAGGTATTCCATAAAATAGTATTCTTTTGTATGAAGTTAAGAATTCACTTTGGGTAGGCCTAAAACATTAGTTCAGCTGGATAAAAGGGTTTACTATAGCTCCAGGCTGCTTATAAGATCACCTCAACTTTATTTTCATCTGCAAAACATAAAATGAAATATGTGTTGATCCATCTCGAAATAATGATCTCAACAATTGGGTTTGCCAAATTTCCAAAAAATGAAACAACAGATGGTCAACACTCATCTGATGCTCTTGCAGCGCTGGGCATTGGCCAGTTTATTTATATAATCAATCATCTGATGCTCTTCAAGCACTTATAAATGTCCATTATTTATTAAGTTTCAATCATAAGGGGAGGGGGAGGGGGGGCGTTAATACGTAATGTTTCATTGATATAGTAACACCATACGAGTATAACCACAGGACTTATTAACTAAAAGTGTGTGTGTGTGTGTGTGTGTGTGTTTGTGTGTGTGTGTGTGTGTGTGTGTGTGTGTGTTTGTGTGTGTGTGTGTGTGTGTGT
>JARUHE010337477.1:0-10616 GCA_031471125.1 Archaeomysis grebnitzkii | reverse complement strand
CTTGGATGGGTGACCGTCTGGGAACGCCAGATGCTGTTGGCAACAGCGCTCTTTGCCATTGTAGCTAATGTGCTGTAAAAAAAAAAAAAAAATTTAATAACATTTTAAAAAGCACTACACTAAGTGAGGACGAAATAGGAACCTTTCAATTTATTTGACTGTACTTTAATACATTTTTGTTTTAATTATCTTTCTCATTAAAAGCTGGTGTTTCATTAAATAAAAATTGAAACAACATACTTCATATTTTCTTGCTAAGGGAGAAAAATTGTTTTTCGATTTTTAAATTAAAACTTAAGACTTATTTTTACAATTTGTGTTTTAATTTTTAACGAACGAAGTGTTTTTATTATAATGTTTCAGCTTATTTTTGTTTTATTTTAATAAATATAATGTGTTGTTGTTTTTCCTTTGTAACGCTCAATAAAAAATAAATTGTTATTATTATTATTATTACTGTCTAATTTATTCTTAAAATGGTATGTAAATATTTTTAATTCTACAAACTGTTTCAATGTTTAAATGTTTATATTATACAATTAAGAGAAATGCTTAGTTTATTTAAATGAAACATTAATTTAATAACTATTTAGAGTAGTCGGATAATTGACAGATAATACACAGTTGGCAAGCAAGATTTCACATTAGTTTTAATATTTTTTTTTTATTCTCCAGTGGTTTTGGTGCACTGTTATCTTTTCTTGTTTGTTATAAAAAAAACTATTATTGATCAACAAATCAACCATAATCTTTGTTTTAAAAAGTGTCTTCTTTCATCAGCCCATGGTGCAATTACCCTAACACTACCGAGAACAAACTGCAAGAATACTTTTAATTTTAAACTGCAAGAAGATTTTTAATTTTAAACTTTAATGAAAAAATCAAAACCATTTTCATTTCTGAAAAACTTGATTATCATGTTGAAGTATTACGTGTCTGTGTTGCTCTTGAGAGTAAACTTTCTGAATCAGTCCAACTTTTTTTCATGTTAACTCTCAGTTCCTGATACGAAATCTATAATCAAGGACCATCTTTGTGAACTCATCCTGGTTACGTGGTATCTTTGAGGACTTGGGTTATGCAGGAAAGGCACACGCATGATCAGCTGCTGGCAGGGACCAGCAGTTACGGAGAGTACGCTCTCTCTAGGCGTAGTAGCAGTAGGTCATTACGTAATGGTTGTAGTATTCATTTACTCATACTTGAAAATGATTACGAGTATTCAAATAAACGTCGCATGCATTGTCGCAAATAATAAAAACCCATCACTTTCTTTTTTTTACGCCGGTTTTGATACAAGTTTTCGTTTTCTTGAGGACAAAACCTTTTACAGCATATTTTTTAGATTGTTACATGTCATATTTTAAATGAAGAAAATAAAGTACTGTAAAACTAAAAAGAGAATACAAAAAAATAAAAACAAAACATTACATTTTGTGCAACCAGAAAATTAACTTCAGTCATTCACAAGATTGGTTCAACCACTTGTCTTTAAAATTGTTGGCATCTTTTTTGTTATGTTTAAATGTGTTTTGTTTTTGTTTTCATTATTTTTAACATTATTATTGATAAGATTGGTTCAACCACTTGTTTTTAAAATTGTTGTTATCTTTTTGTTATGTTTAAATGTGTTTTGTTTTTGTTTTCATTATTTTTAACATTATTATTGATACGAATGTTATCATAGTTATCACAATCATTATTACCGCAATGCAAATGGTTGCTGAGCAATATATATAAGCCAAACTCTACTCAAAAAGTGTCACGTGGTGTTCATTAGTGCTTCAAACACCCTTTAACCCCCGTAATAAAATGGTTATTTAATATCACTTTAAAAGCGAGGAATCTTTTTTGTAGTTAAAAGGTTAATTAAAGATACTTTCCTCCACAACTTTTGATTATACGCTGAAAGGATTTAATCACTGATTTTTTATTAATAGTTTGTCATTATTATTATTGATACCTTTAGTTTTATCATTATAATCACAATCACCCAAGTTATTATTTTTACTAATATAATCAACGCTATTATTATTATTATTATTGATACCTTCAGTTTTATCATTATAATCACAATCACCCTAGTTATTATTTTTACTAATATAATCAACGCTATTATTATTATTATTATAAGCTGTTATGTTTTTTCTCATTTGTTATACTTGCAGCTAACTAGTTACCTGTATACGTAATTAAAAACATAACTAACTTAATTTGTAGCACTGGTGTTACATAAGATCGAGTAAGTCATTGAAACGGTCAAAGTGTTAATACAACTGACTCGTTTGTTGGGCTAATCTTTCCTCTTTACCATTCTTTCTGCCCAGTCAGACCAGTAAAACTATCCTACTCCCTACAAGAATTGTTTGCGACATCGCGGACGATCGTCTGCGATATTTGTAGGGTCTCTTTAATAACGCTTCAGATAAAGATGAAGTAAATATTATAAATATTAAACTTATATGTTTTATATCTGATAAATCTGAAAGCTGGTTAGTTGATGAATGAGCAAGTATAAATAGTCTAAATCTTAGATGCAAGTTAATCTGAAGCTGCTCCAGCAGTAATTTCGATTTCTTATAAACCTTAAAAAATGGCTTAACACTTTAACCGTTTCTTGTAACACCAGTGATACATAAGTCTAATGGCTTACTCCACCTTATGTAACACCAGTGATACAAATTAAGTTAGTTATGTTTTTATTTACTTTATACGGGTAACTAGCACATCGGTTGATCTGTCCGCACTAAATGCCCGATCTGAAATCCAAATTTTTCAGCCTTTAGAGAACACGCAATAGATAAAGATCATAGGTTTAATGAAAATAACTTTAAAACACTTGCACATACCAATAACATAGACATGCGCATACTTGAATCTCTATATATTTCACAAAACAAAACAACATTGAATCGCAGCTCACCATTTGAACTAAATATTTCATAACACAGTTACATATCCGAAATCGGCTCTTGTCTACTTTCAGAATTTTACAATGACATACAAAAAAATACTCGTTTTGAATTTTTTTAAATGTCACTCAACCATATAAAAACGAAAATAAAAATGAAATATTAAAACTTTAACAGACAAAATAATTTATTACAATGGTAACTTAGTTTGTTTTATTTTTCTGTATCTAGTGTAACACATTGATGTTAATTTTATTTTTTTGCATAAGCAATAAAATATAACTTTACGCATAACAATTCAAAAGTTGTTTCTTGTTTTATTAATTTATTTTGATAGAACTTTTAACTTTATTTATACCTTTGTGCACTCTGAATTTTAATTGAATCTTAATTTGGAATGTAGTCATATTTTGTAGATAACAAATGTCTTTACATTTTGTCAACTGTATTATTTATCACTAATATGTGATGTTTCCATCAGATTTTGAAGATGAGAAAGTGTTCTCGAAAGCTTAATAAAGATTATTTGTAAATTTATGAAAAAAAAATTAGAACAATACTGGGTTATGGTCTGATGCAGCTGCGGATGTGGATTCGTCGAGCGGCTCGAGCCAGAGCTGCGTATCGAGCTCGTTTTACACATCTGTGGCGCGGTCGGTGTGTATACATTTTATCAGTTGATCGATTTTTGGCAGAATGCCAAAAAATATTTTTCTATTTTAAAGTGGACGTTCGATTTTGATCGTTTTTAATGTTTTATTTCATAAAAAATAAATATATTTCACTTAATTGCAAAGATATTTTTAAATAAAACATCTATAAATAAATTACTAACTTTTGGGATGAACGAAATATGTTCATAACTTCAATCGACTGATAAAATTTATACCGCACCGGCAGCGCCACAGATGCGTAAAACGAGCTCGATAAGCATCTCTGGCTCAACAAATCCCTATCCGTAGCTGCATCCGACCGCAACCTATATCTATGTCGTGTAAAATCGTAAGAAGTCGATAAAATGTCCTCTGCGAGTCGAGTCGACAATTTTTGTAGGGATATGGTAGCCGGGATGATGACCGTAGGGTGGCAAATGTAAAGTGATTAGGTTGGGCAAGCCACAAGATGAACAGATCAGGCCAACAAGAGTAACACTGAAAATAACAAGAAAAAAAGTTAAAAGAGCTCTAAGTCAAAAGAGATCAGGAAACCTAGGGGGGAGATTGGGTGGGTAATAAATTATGAATAATTGTGTGCTTGAACCAGGAAATCAATTTCTAACAAATCAAATGCAAACCTTAATTAATTCCTTAGATTTCAAGTTTCACATAAAACAAACATAGATGACAAGGTTGAAACTAAAATGCAAAAAAAACTTCCTGTAATACTCAAAATATTCGTAACAGCAATACAGAGGTACTTGAAGTAATTAATCTGAGCGATATAAATAGCCAACCTGTAAATAGAGGCCAAGTGCAATAAGCTTCTAGAATTCAAAGATAACATTACAAAATACAAACCTAAGATAATAACATTGTGTGAAAGTTGGTTGCATGAAGATTTCCCAGGTGGTGAATGAGACATAAAGAGTTGTAAGTGTTTAAGAAAGGATATGAAAGAAGATAAGGGAGGAGAAGTAATGATCTATGTAAGAGATAGCCTGGAATCATATAAATGTGATATACTGACTAATACTGATGCTAATGATGCGTTATGATGCTATATTAAAATGAATGACCTGACCATATCACCAAAATCTACAAGAGAGAACAATGAGAAGATTATGAAATCCATTAGAGAGAGTCAAAGAGAAAGGGGAGAAATCCTATCCTATTGCTGGTTTTTTTTAATTACCCAGAAATAGATTGGGAAGAAGGGATATTACGTGCAGAGGGAGGACAAAGAACAGCTTCACGCTTCTATGAAGAAATCCAGCAGCAATATTTATATCAACATGTTAAAGTGACACACAATACCACTGCAAATATATTAGATCTGGTGTTTACCAAAGAGGAAAATATGATTACAACCTTGGAGCTGGTGGCAACTCATGGCAAAAGTGATCATTGTGGTGTTTTTTTATCTAATACTGTCAGATGAAATGGAAGGCAATCAGAAGGAAGTAAATAGGAAGTATGGTTACTTCAAAGGAGACTACAATGCAATGAGATCAGAACTGGACCTGAATCAAATATTTGACACTGATGATGTAGAAGAGTTTCATAATATGTTAGGAAATGGTGTACATGAATTAGTAGAACATTGCGTGCTCCAGAAAGGTCAGAGAAGAAAGAACACTAGAGTTCCGAAATCTATAAAAAATAAAAAGGCAGCAAAGAAGAGGGATTTGTTCAAAAGGTATGAAAGAACAGGTAGAGAAAATGATTGAGAAGTTTACAGAGTGCAAAGAAATTGGTAATTTAAGGGACTGCAGAGATAATCCGAAAATACAGCACAACTTTATTAGAAGGAAAATGAAAGTGAAGGACAAAGTACCAAGCCTGGAAAATGAAACAGGGGACATGGTGTACAATAAAACAGGGAGGGCAGAGTTACTCAATAAGCAGTTGAGGACATAGATTACTTACCCAGCTTCGAGTAGAGAACAAGCGTAATGAAGAAATTGTGAAAGCCAAACTAATCAAACTTTGTGAGAACAAGGATGACATGCATCCGAAAGTATGAAGGAGTGTGCAGACAGTCTGGCGGTGCCACTTTCACTATCCTTGGAAAAGCATGGACGGCCGCCATCATCTCCCAAATATTTAAAAAATGCTCTAAAAAGAAATTATCTAAAAAGGGAAGGAACATCATGGATTCAGGGTGAAAAGTTGGTGTTTGACCAATTTGTAGGAAACAATAGAAGAGTGCGGCGGACAGAGAGTGTGGTGTGGATAGTGTGTTTCTGAACTACCATAAAGTTTTTGACATGGTCCCACATCACAGATTAATGATTAAGATGGAGCATGTGGTATTATATGTGGTATTACATGTGGCATTACATGCGGCATTACATGTGGTATTACATGTGGTATTACATGTGGTATTACATGTGGTATTACATGTGGCATTACATGCGGTATTACATGTGGTATTACATGTGGGATTACAGCGAGATAGAACTGAGACATGGATTAGAGCATTTCTATCAGGAAAAAGTCAGAGGGTGAAGGTAATAGGACATGTTCAAGTGCAGCAGAGGTGAAAAGTTGTGTTTCTCAAGAGTCCATTTGGCTCTAGTATATGTAAATGATTTTTGGAGGGATTCGAGTCAACTGTAATACGTTTGCAGACGACACAAAGGTGTACAAAGTAAAGAAGAAGAAGTAGACGAACACAAACTTAAACACGACCGTTGCAAGATGCATGAAGGGGCGACAGCCTGGCAGATGAAAGTTTAACCTGAACAAATGCCAGACTATAATGCATATCGCTGATAGAAAAGTAGGTCAAGAGTATCATATGCTTGACGAGAATGGAGCGAGAGTTGCACTGCAAGAGGTAACTATACAAAACCATGTATGGTCTCCCAGCCTAGCCAGAGATATTGATAGATTAGAAAAAGTACAGAAAAGCTAGAAAGTCAGTGAGAGGACTGTCAGAGCAACTTTATGAAGCGAGACTAAGGATGCTAAAATTGCACGCATCGGAAAAAAGAAGACCGAGAGGGGACCTGATTAAAGTGTTCAAAATTATTAAAGGGCATTCTGGGCTAAGATATGAAGACTTCTTTTAGTTAGTCAGATGGAGGTCCACTCGAGGTCATAGGTCAAAGGTCAAAGGTCCACTCGAGGTCATAGGTTTAAATTATTTAAGCCTAGTGTTATGGTTAATACCAGGAGAACATTATTCTCCCAGAAGGTATGGAATGAGTTGAATGAGAGTGTGGTAGAAGCCGAATCAGTCAATTCATTTAAGAACAGACCGAATAAGTAAGTTATCCTAACTAAACCCATAAATTCTAAGTCTAGAACCGTGTTTCTAATACTAACAGTTTGCAAATAGTTCGTAAATTTTGAAAATTTATGATGTCATAGGCGTTTCTGACTCTAACAGTTCGCGAACTGTTTCATCAAAAAGACAGAAATTTAAGCCGTGTTTCTAATGCTAACAGTTTCAAAATGCCGACGTCACTAATACGTCAATGTTTTTGAAACAGTTTCAGGGACTGTGAAAACGTGAAACCAACAAACAGTTTGAAATAAATATCAGCTGATTATGTAAACAAACTCCAATAAAAGTTAACTTTAAATTGTTCTTCAAAAAAGTCAGTTTAAGGATGAATTTTTGAAAGTATTAATTGAATTTAGTAATTCTATTAAAATAAAACAAAATATTTAAAAGTTTATAATTGAATTGTGAGGAAGCAAACGGCAACCGAAAAGTTGCCATAATTGATTGATTTTTTCTGTTAGTTTCTTTAAAAATAGTTTATAGCCTATGTATTTATACATTTAACTTATTTATAATGGTTGTGTAATTTTGCTTTTTGAAAAATAAAAAAAATACAAAATGTAAAAATCCTTACCAGGAGAGATGTCCCTCGTGGCATGTAATACAAATAATGATTCCTTTGTTTACGTGTATGACGTCACGACTCAAACATGCTAGCGAGGTAGTATATAAATTTCTGTCTTTTTGATGAGACAGTTCGGAAACTAATTTGAAACAGTTCGCGAGCTGTTAGTCAGAAACGACTATGACGTCATATATTTTCAAATTTTACGAACTGTTTGCAAACTGTTAGTATTAGAAACTAGCCTTAAGTCTAGCTAGTGAGCTAGTCTTTGTTAATCTGTTGATTGGCAAAGTAATGTTTGATTTTTCTCCTGACCATATTATATATAAACGTTAAACAAGAATAAACAATAAATTAACTTTTTGTCATTTACCTAAAATAAACAATTTTTAGTTTAAGTTCACTCACTTTTGACCAAATAATAACATAAAAGCTGTAATTAAACATTAAAACAAATAAAAAACTCACCAGCTTTGCCTTGTCATAAGCTTTGACGTATAAATACTCGTATAAATAATGTGCACGTTGGAAAGGATAGAAGTGCTTTCCCTCTCTTTAGTACACTGTGGTAACAACTTTGTAGGGTAAAAAATTTAAGACAATCGGTTTTCCTCAATTTCATTAATTTAAATATTTCACTAATAGGCTATCCTTTTGCTTCTCTATAAACCAGTATTTAAGCAAATTCTAACATTATCACCTACAGTATATATATAAATGTATGTTAACATTGCAAAATCCAGCAAATATTAAAAACGTAGGGTATTTCTTTGCTTACTAGCAACACAAGTCCCATTCATTCATTACACGTTTGTATGGGAAATGTTTTGAAAAATACATCCCGTCCGGTGGGTGACACGACTGCCAGCACCTGAGATATCTATATTATCCTTGACATCAGAGGTATCCAATGTAGTCGATGTTGTTCCCTAAGAGTCGATGGAATTATTTTAGAGGTCGTAAGTACTCAGGGGTCGAAACTAGGCGAATTAATGTTAGGAGACTAAATTGATTTATTGGGGCGAACAAGGAGTCTGCCATGCATGAATATGAATGACAAATAGGGAGCACTTCTGATAATTGGTTCCCAGATTCTTGCTCTCCTGTGTAGTCTCACTTTTAACGCTGGAATTATTGTTATTTCATGCAATGCTTAGTTCGTGTATCTTGCCCTTCTGCCATCCCTTGTTTGGTCAACATGTGCAAACCTCAGTACTCTGTTTAGCCATACCTGAGCCTTTTTCAACATTGTTGTTGGTACTGCATTCATTGGAACTGAGGAGTATTCTTTGTAAAGTCTACCTTTGGTTCTTGTTGTCATTTTCCTGAACCTTTGGCGTTTGGTCGTTTCCTTTTAAAACTCCGTTTGTTTCTTTTGTTTTAAATAAACTTTCTTTTAAACCTTCAAAAAACCATTGGTTGACCATGAAATTCATGAAAAAATGATAGTCCACAATTTCCTTAAGTGCCAAATAGTTAGTCATAAACTATATGTAAAAACGTATTTGTCACACTACCTTAAATCATTAGTTCGTTCATTTCTTTCAAATAAACTCCATTATAAATGATTTGTTTTATCAAAGAAATACTTAATGCTAAAAACTCTGAAGTAACAGCATTGTAGAATTTGTATTTAAACAAATTTTTCTGTACAAACATTTTTAAAAATGGCAAAATTACAAACATTTCTGAACGAGCCGCCACCCTAATAACAACAACACCACAACGTACATGTCATTTGAAAATTGCTCAATGTATACTTAAATACATAAATCTACTAAAAATAACATTGCGTTCATCTATTGTGTTTGGTTTGAACGTTACTCTTTGTTTTTAGTATATTCAACAATGCTCATTATAAAATGTGTATTATACAACGAAGTATAGAAGTAAGGTTATTGTTAAAAAGATGAGGAAGTGTTTAATTATTTTCATATGCTAACAAAACAACACGTTTCATGCTATAAATGTTGGTTATAATGTACAAAAAGTGAGCTTTGACCACATGAAAATTAGTGGATTGAAAAGTTTTCGATTTCGAATAGTTGTACACTTTTAAAAAATTTAGAACAGTTAGTGAGTTGATATTTTTCATCACAAACCCAAGACATGGAACGAGGATATATGCATCGTCACCCCCTAAGCCTTGACATGGCACGGCAGAGTTTCAAAAAGACTTTACTTCGCAGACAAGATCTGTGAAAATCTTCGTTGCGCCCGCATATACCAACCAAAGTGTGGGTCGAACGGCAGAACCTACCACAATGAATGCCGTTTTCTCTACGCACAGCTCTGCAAAGATCCACAACTCACCTTCAGTCACGATGGAGAGTGCCGAAGCCAGTCCATACCCACGAGTGAGCTTCTGTGTTTTCTCTGTGTAGCTTGAATGTTATAAATGTTGGTTATAATGAATGAAAAGCGAGTTTTTGCCACATGCTAATTAGTGGATTGGAAGTTTTCGATTTCGAATAGTTGCGTCATTTTTCATCAGAAATCCAAGATATATAGCCTGGATATGTTCATCGTTATCCCCTAAACATTGACGTGGCATGGCAGACTTTTAAAATAATTATCTTTGCAGACGAGGCATGTGAAAGCTATACGTGCAACAGCCATTACAATCCACAGTGTGGGTTGAACGGCATCACCTACCACAATGAATGTAATTTCCGACTCGCCCAACTCTGCGAAGATCCTCATCTCGCCCTCGACCACGCCGGAGAGTGCCGAAGCCACCAGTACCAACAAACGAGTGAGTTTCTGTTTCCCTTTGTAGCTTGGATGGAACGTTACTTTTGTACAGCTTCACATTGTATAACGTTACCACAATTTTATCTTTGGTATCATTGTCACAGCCTTACATTATCTAGCGTTATCACAAATTCACATTGTATAACGTTACCGCAATTTTACTTTTGGTGTCAATGTCACAGCCTTACATGCTATAGCATTCGTTACCACAATTTTACCTTTGGTATCATTGTCACAGCTTTACATTCTGTAGCATTGTCAGAGCTTCACATTGTATAACGTTACCACAATTTTACCTTTGGTATCATTGTAACAGCCTTACATTCTGTAGCATTATCACAGCTTCACATTGTATAACGTTACCACAATTTTACCTTTGGTATCATTGTCACAGCTTTACATTCTGTAGCATTGTCAGAGCTTCACATTGTATA
>JARUHE010337466.1:0-10617 GCA_031471125.1 Archaeomysis grebnitzkii | reverse complement strand
TGTATATATATATATATCTATATATATATAATGTATAATGTATGTATTAGTTATGATAATATATGTATTAAATACCATATGTGTATTAAATACCATATGTGTATTAAATACCATAATATATGTATTACGTACCATAATGTATTTGTTATATAATGTAATATATGTATTTTATATTATGCTGTAATTACTCGTATTACATATTATAAGGTATTTATTACCCATTATAGTGCATATATCACACATTATAATGCATATATCACACATTATAATGCATATATCACACATTATAATGCATATATCACATGTTCCAATGCATTTATCACACATTCCAATGCATTTATTACAGATCCCAATGCATTTATTATAGATTCCAATGAATTTATTACAAATTCCAATGCATTTATTACACATTCCGATGAATTTATCACACATTCCAATGCATTTAATACACATTCTAATGCATTTATTACACATTCCAATGCATTTATTACACGTTCCAATACATTTATTACACATTCCAATGCATTTATTACACGTTCCAATGCATTTATTACACGTTCCAATACATTTATTACACGTTCCAATACATTTATTACACATTCCAATGCATTTATTACACGTTCCAATGCAATTATTACACGTTCCAATACATTTATTACACGTTCCAATACATTTATTACGCATTCCAATGCATTTATTACACATTCCAATACATTTATTACACGTTCTAATACATTTATTACACATTCCAATGCATTTATTACACGTTCCAATACATTTATTACACATTCCAATGCATTTATTATACATGCTAATGCATTTATTACACATGCTAATGCATTTATCACACATTCCAATGGAATTATTACACATTCCGATGAATTTATCACACATTCCAATGCATTTATTACACATTCCAATGAATTTATTACACATTCCAGTGCATTTGCTACACATTATAATGTAACTAAAGTAGAACTCCTGAGATCCGGACTTTAGCCTTGTCCTGTTCTCAATCCTGGGTCTGGTTCACAGGTAACCTATTTACATTAGATATACCTTGAAACATTTTCTGTATAAATGTCTACATAGAAAACCATAGCTGATTTTGTAACGTAGGCTAACCAATTTATTCTATCGAACTTTTTATGTTTATTTTTTATAGAGTTATATGGTTAATAAGACAATTGCTAATAAAAGTAAAAAGTCCTATCTCAATTTAACCCGCTATATTTCGGTTTCACAAATTTGCCTAGCTACTAACAGTTGACAGTTGTCTTATTAACCATATAATTCTATAAAAAAATAAACATAAAAATTTCGGTAGAATAAAATGGTTAACCATCGTTACAAAACCAGCTATATGTTTTATATGTAGACATTTATACAGAAAGTGTTTCAATGGATATCTAATGTAAACACGCTACCTTTGAACCGGACCTTGGATTGAGAACCGGACAAAGATAAAGTTCGGATCTCAGGAGTTCTATTGTAGTACACATTCTAATGCATTGATCACACATTCTAATGCATTTATCGCACATTATAAGGTATTTATTACATACTATATCATATTTTAGATTATATTTATTCTAATTTACAATAGATACTTTATTAAAACATATTGCTCATTTAATAAAATATAATAATGATATATTACAACATATTTATTGTATATTTGAATATATGGATTATATATTATAATATATTCTACATTATATCGTTAGAGAATACTTATTATTTATTAAAATCGAATACCTATATTTATTTATGTTATAATATATTTTAGATTTTTTTATTTCAAAATTCTTAACGTTTGTTATCTAGCGTGTGAACGAAGTGAAGCGGAAGCTCTAAATATGGTGTGGGTTTGTAGAATTTAGCTTTGTTAAAAAAGACCAATGTTTGACCCTCTCATGTTCCAATATTCAACAAATATGTTTAATGCACAAAACAAATTAAGTATAATTGCATCGATTTAATTGTTAATAATAACAGTAATGGGGAATGCCTTTGTCTACATTGGTACATTCATATATATGTACACAATAAAACCAAAACCTAAAACAAATATAAAAATTGTTTATAAAAGAAAGTGCACGCGCGCATATTGGGTCGAAAATATCACAAGTGAGGTAAGCTTTGTGTTGTTTGAATGTGGGATGCTTCACTTGTGCTAATGTTGATCCATATACGAGTTTATGTGTAGGTAGGGGAATTTGTCGGGTTCATGTGTTGGTAGGGAATTTTATTTCATCACGCGGACGATATGCTTAAGTTTATAGTCTATAAAAGTTGAGAAAACTCCTTTTTTTCTTTAATCACAAAACGTTTCTGGTTATTTGGGAGAGACAATTTGTACAATTTGCTTTAATTGTGAGCAATGGAGCTTATTCATGCAATAACAAATTTAATTGTTGCTTTTTTATTACACTTGTTAGAGATCATTTTGTGTTGCATATCACGAAAGTTTTGCTTGATTTGTTTGCTAGTTTCAAATGTTGACATATGAAGTTAGGTTTACAGTACAATTGTTACGACCAATGGTTTTCAGCATGTAATACTGCAATGCAATGTGCAATTAGAAACTCAATAGGAACGTTTTTATATACCATCTGTTTTGTGAATGTTTTTATCCCTTTGACAATGAAATCTTTTAATTTACTTTTCCAAACAACAAACTAAACAAGAATATATAAAACAATTCTAGGTATGACCCTATTTAAATTTATATTCAAAAAAAGAGTTGATAAGAAGTATAACGACAATATTGTGCTTGTAGAGGTAAAACCGATGTTGACTATACACTCATTTGCAAGAAAGGAGGCTACATATAGCTGATAAGAGACACGAACCCTATTCTTATGTCATCAATTTAGTCAGCATCAAAATCATATTTGACCTTTTCAAATGCACGCTGATCTCTGTAACAGGAGTCAGAGGTGAACAGGAATTGTAGACTGATGCCGTATCTCAAATCTCGTTCAGCCTGACCGAGAACATACTGAACACCTGCATAATAAGTGTTGTCGTTTTGTGTTTACCAAGAGCGGGATCATTTAGTTCTTTTTGAAAATGGTTTTTGAATAATATAGTTCAGAAGTTCTATATTTTAGAATAACATAATTAATATTTTATAAATTAGAGAAAAACCTTAAAAGTTAAAGTTAACTATAGCAGTCTTTTAAATCAGTATAAGCTAAATAATAACATTGTTGATATAAAAAATAGTATCATCTACGCTTAGTTTAAGATTTAGTTTTCATTATTTCTGACAGATGTGAAATATGTATTTTTATATCCAAATATGTATGCAAACTTTTTAAAACTACATTTTGATTGAATTTAAATTTTATTTTAGAAACATTTAAAAAAAAACATGAATTAAATCACACAGTTCTAGTTCTAAAATATTAATAATTAACTAATTAGTAAGTATACAAGCGACAAATCGAAAATAATTGTGTAACACTTTATATATTTAACAAACAACCAAAACAAAATTTAATAACAAAAAACTAAATTATAAATAAATATAACACGACTGTAGATTCAATACAAATATCGTACGTATGAAATGTGTGAATACATTACACTAATTCATCAAAACATGGAACATTTTTAGAAAATTTATAATCTATAATGGAGTCTAAAATATGAATTTTACAAGAAATATTTTTTATCGAAAAAATTTATATTGCTTAAAACAATAAACATAGAAAAAAACAGTGCAACTAAAATGCGATATTGATTGAGATTACATTAATAAATAGTAAATAAATAAAATTCTTAAATTTTTCAGAAATGAATTAACGAACCTATAGGCTTATCATCAATTTATAATATCACTTCACCCCTAATGATTCAAGGAACTCTATTGAAATAAACTTGAATTTTCAAATACAAAAAACATTTATTAAAATATATTTTTTTTAAATTGCATTCAACATAAATACATTTTGATTGAGTTGTTACGAGATATTGCAAGAATTTCCAATTATTTTTGTAAAAAAAATATTCTTTAAAATTGGCTTCATTTAAAATCAATTGAAAATAAATTGATAGATTATCAACAACACTGTTTAGTAAAACCATTCAATTAAAAATTTGTATTTCTAATTGTGTTTAACAATATCATAACATTTTTACCATTAAATTGTTTTTAGAAATACTTTGCAAAAAAATTGTAAATGTCTTAGCAAATATTTAAGTATTTATTATCTTATGGTTTTTAAAAAATAATAACTTGTAAGCTTTACATATACGTGTTTTATAATAGTGTTAAATCCATCATAACTGAGCTTAACTTTACAATTAATCATTAAGGAAAAGAAAAAAATATATTTAAAAAAAGTAAATACAAATTTTGAATTAACTTATTATATGTTGATGCTAAACATTAACTTTATTAAAAAAAAAGAAAACTACTATTTAAAATATTTTAAAATTATCAAAATTAAAAAAAAATGTTTTGAGAGACTTTATTTTGACCTAGTAAGTATACAGTGTATACCCTTGACCTGAGGTAAAGCTAAACCACATGTTATTATACAAAACACAATTTGTCAAAAACAGTTGTTAATTAAAATTAACAACAAAAAACATTCGGACATACTCTGAACAAAGAAATAAACTTGACATCTTATCCTCAAACAGAAACATAATATTAAACAATTTTAAATATTACAGCCATAACTCAGGGGAAATTGAATGGTATTCGATAATATAATGGGTTGAATTACACAATTCATTTCAAGGTCTACAATTTTCTAGGTCGATAAAAAATGTGTTGACATTTTTATAACAGTTTAAAGTTCTATACAATTTACAGAAACCATTGTGAAGATATTTATAGACATTATTTTACAATTCACTTTAACTACATATTTTTTTTAAAATACGAAAAAAAACTTAGGAACTTCATTTTCCTATGTGTTGTAAAACTATCACAAACATTAGCACGACAAAAAAAAATCACGCTTGCTAAAGTATGTTTCTTGCCTAAACATTTGTTTTAGCAAACAATGAAACAGTAAAGACAAAAAGTACGTTTAAATATATTTTGGTTATAAAATTAGTCTTTTGTCAAGCTAAACAAGGCCCACTGAAGAGGTGTGCATCAACACATTAGACACTTTTGTGAATGTAGATATTAACAAACTGTTCTATAAGTCTTGTAAGTAGAAAGAACTGAAAGGTTATATTGTTTATGAAAAGTTAATTAGCACCTACAGTTTCGAAGATTGAAGATATAACCAAGATATTGAAGGTATAGCCATGCTTTTTCTTATAATTAAAAGTAATGTTGTAGCAAAATAGCTTTTAGTAAGTAAAGTATAGCTTATCGAGTAGTTATGGAGTATAAAATGCAAGAGAAACAAGCAAAGTATGTCATAAACAAACAAATAAAAAAGAAACTAGCGACCGACACAATAAAAAAGAATTGCCAATAAATTCGGGAAATTCTAACGTGTAAAACTGAGTGAAAACGTTTGATATTTTTTGGGGAAATCTTGTTTGTGACTTTGAACAAACATTAAATCAGGCTATTACATACAACGCGAGGTAATGTCCCACTTTAGGCAGTAAAAACATGTGAACAAACAAAATTCCTTTAAGGCTGATGCCATTATGAAATAAAAATAAACCTCAACTTGAAAAAAAGGTTTCGCTTCACTTTTATTTTGTTAAACTATTTTGGTAGCTAAGAGTTTCATTTGCACATGTCTCTAGTTTTATTTAATTTTCACATGTAATTAAAGACTAAGTCTACATAACGTGACGTTTTGCATTAGCAGATTCAAGCATTGTTTCTACTGTTTCTAGTTTAAATTTTCCTTATTTGAAACACAATAAAATGAAACGATGAGACTTTTATGCCAAAAGCCATTTATGTATAAAACTTTTGTTGATTAATATAACTATTTAGCTGTGTATGTAATATGGATACTAGTTAATTTTTTAAATGATTTAATTATACCAGCACATAAGCGAATAATTAATACCAACACTAAAATGTCAAGAAGACAAAAACATGAAAGTGATGTCTAAGTTGTCATTAAACAGTACGTTTAATCGATTTAAAGACCTCGTTAAATTAAATAATTCAAAGAAAAGTATTTTTTATAAAAAATACCCAAAACATTTATAGCAAGAACTAATAATTTTCTCTTTTATTGTATATTATGGTTGTATATTATGGCTTATCGTGGACCCTGGATCTGGGGTGCTCATTCGGTCCACAATGCCGTCTGCCGTGGGCCAAAACTTAGCAAAGCTGAATTTTAACAACGCCGACTATTCCTAACATCAACCGACTAAAATTTTCAACATTTGGAGAAGAGTTATTTGGTGTGGAATCCCACGGGCTGGCACCTACAGGTAGGACTCCAGCACTGGGGAACACCTTGAAGAGGATCCCCACGACGAGGACGCCAGCGAGGTGGAATCCCACAGGGAGGAACTCCGCGGGAATGATCCTACAGGTAGTGTTCTCTCGGGGTGAATCCTGCTGGTGGGAACCTACGGGGAGGAACCCCAGCTAACCCGCCGGCACATCCTCCTACGACCGCAGCTCAAACTCTTACCCTATATTATGGTAACTCCGTAGTTTACATCTCTGAACAAAAGTACTAAAAGTACTAACATGAAAAAATTCTTACGAAGAGACAATAAATTGCTATAGTCCAAAACTGAACTTCATATTTTATTGGACAGGTTTATTGAATAAATACCAGTGCTTATATAAGATATTTATGTCGTGATAAAAATATGTTATGAATTAATTGTAATCGTACTTCTACCTTTTCGCCAAAGTTTGTCTCTCTTGGTGACAAAATTACCACCATCTACGATATTTTAAAAATGTACTTTTCAGAACAAAGATCCTGTGGTTATCTATATAAATTCATTCTTCTGAGGCAGACTTTTATTCAAATTGTTAATAAATTCAAGGCCGAACAATAATATGCTTACAAGTCCAAAAGAGGAAACTCAAATAACATTGAAATAAATATGTTAAGCAGCTTTCAAACTTTGGATCAGATAAAATCAGTTTTTACTGTCGTTTAGATATCGCTATATCAGACACTTGAATATTAATATAATTATCCTCATTTCAGAAAAAAAATTATAAAACTCGAATTTAAAATTAAAGGTAAATTAAAAGACTCAAATAGATGGATGCACCGTTTGATTTGGAAATATAAATACAAACCATAATAAAGGCCTCACTTTATAAATATTGCTGGAAGAAACCTAAGCGACATTTTTACCTGCAATCCCAAGTTTTATAGTGGTTCAAACTGGCTTATTAAGGCACTGAAATGAAGTTCTAGTAAAGCAAAGGCAAATGAACAAACGGAATATAAAATAGCTGTTTGTTCATATAAAGACACATTGATATCTAAAACCACAAATATTTTTCTCATCGAGCATCTTTTACATACGTGATACAAATTATTTCCATGAAAACGATATACATGTATGGTAATATACTAGGTGTTTTCAGAGGTTATTATTAGATATAGTTTGAACACATGCAACAAATTGTGGTGCTATGGGGCTACAAGGAAGAGAATAAATCTCTAACTTAACTTATCATACCTAACCTAACCTGCCTCACAAACAAAGAAGCAAATATAATTAATATTACTATTCATTATACAAAAGACTCTAAGAATAATAACAAAGATATAATTTTTTTCTGGGAGTTTTATGTTTAAAATAATTTATGTTTCAGGGCTAAAGATAATGATCTTCATTTTATTATTCATTTAATTATAAACAAATGCTTTCTTCAAATGCTCAGTTAGTTCTACTACATTTTCTTACATAAAATTAATAAAGTTTTTCTTCTTAATTTCATTAATTATTGTTTCCTCTTAACTTGTTGAGATGGTTTAATATTTTTGTTTTCCATATATTGAAAACAAATATGTTCGATATGTTTTAATTTATTTCACATTTTCTGTTGATTTTTTTGAAAGATATTTTCATAATTGTGGTTTGTTTATAATAATAATATTGTTAGTTATATTAATAATATATGTTACGGTGCCGCGAAACTAAAATTTAAAAATAACTAAAACAAACATTGTTACTAAGATAAAAAATCGAAATACCTTTAAAAAATAAATCCGTAGAAAATAAAACAACGTCTTCAAAATGTCAAATATTTTCTTCATCCCCATAAATCGCAAATAAATCTTTGATGTGGTTAACCCCTTGGTATGTGTGTAAGATTTTTTGCAAATAAATATTTAACATTAAAAAAATAAATAGAGGAAAACATATAAATAAAATTATTTAATATTTTAAATAAAAACCTCTACAAAACTAGTGTAAATTTTTCATACATCCAAGATTGTTTTTAATTCTAATTTCATCGAATTTTAGTTCTTGTGACAAAAAAATTCTGACGTCAATGGGTTAAGCTCGACTGAAAGGGTGAAGATTCAACTCAACATCCGGTGTTTAAATTTTGTTTGTTTTTATCTTTTGAATACTTTTTATTTAATTCCGCTAAATTATTTAGTGTATTTAACTCAAGTTTGCTTAACTAAAGTGTTTTTAACTAAAGTGTATTTAATTAAAATGTATTTAACTAAGGTATATTTAACTAAAGTGTATTTAATTAAAGTTTGTTTAACTAAATTTTATTTAACTAAAGTTTATTTACCTAAAGTGTATATATCTAAAGTGTATTAAACTAAAGTCTATTTAACTAAAGTGTATTTTACTAAGTATTGCCATTAGGACCAAGATACATTTTTTATTTGACTAATGTGTCCCCGTTTGCAATAAAAGACTAAAAAATTAAAATGAAATTAAATGTAATGATTAATTATTTTTTTAAATAATGCCTGTAATAATGATAGTAAAATAAACAATAATAAACAGACTGTTAATGGAAAATATACTAATACTAGTTGTAAAACAATGAAAACAATATTACTAATCATAATGAAACAAAATAATAGCGCTAGTGATAATGCTGGTATTAATAATAATAATTTCGAAAAAAATAATATTAATAATAGTAATAACTAAAAAAAAATAACAAATTATTAAAAAACTGTAATTTTTGTCTTAACAGCCAAACTTAGGGCGTGGCTTCATCCACTTTCAGGAAATAAAACTATACAATTTTTAATTGTTAAGAAAAAAAAAACGAAGAAAGAATTTTGCTTACATTTGCAAATTTTTTCCTCCTGAAGTTTAATTAGGATTTCAGATGTTTTTAAGGACCAAATAATTTTATTCTTTTTTGAAGAGTTATTTTTTTGTTATTCGATTCCAATGGACCAGGTTATGGGTGTAATGTACAATCACCAGAAAAGTTTAGACATATTCAATAACATATGGTGATCGTAGATTCTAGGTATTCACCCATCCAAGCATTAACTATATCCGACGTAGCTTAACATTGAAACTTGGCTTTGCCGTTGATTTAAAGGTGCTTAAGCTATCATGGTAAAAAAAGATTATTTACATCCTTACATGCAGTAAATGCTAACTTAAATGTTAATTTCAATGTATTTTAGTTCTTACGTAAGCCAATGATCCAAGCTGGCAATAATAGGATATTTAGATTATTTTTAACACTGTACCAAACATATTACCCTACGTAATTACGTTACGATTTGGTGAAATTAAAATAACGCCAAGAAATTTGCACAAAAAAACTCCATCTTGAATCATGAATGGTTATTAAGCAACGATTGTGTGTGGGCGCGCATTATTGGGTTTGCCATACGAAAATTAATTAAAAATTATTGAGTTTTAAAAAAATACAATTTTTGTTTGTAATATTGTTTTAGTTTGTTTAGTATTTTCATTTTTCAAACATACATGATTTCAACATTACTTTCATTACATTTCATAATACATTTTTATAATTGTTATAAAAGTATTTTATAATATTTTTTGTTGTTTTATTTTTTTATAACTTTCATTCAATATTTTTTTAGTTGTAAATCGGTTAAGCAGTTCGATTTAATATTCCGTTGTATGATATTTTTAATAAAATAAAATAAAAAGTTAAATTTTTTAAATAACTAATTTAGGTTACGTGAGCTTATAAAAACCAATCATTTTAATGGACTTGACAAATTATTATGAGCATCTAGAAAACTGCTACACCAAACAAATAAAATAAAATAAAAATAAATCTTACTAATAATATTTTCAATAATAAACAAGTAATAAACATACAGTTATTGTAGCCTATTATTATTTATAAGATTAAAAACATACCATTACATATACTAATATATCTAACGGTTAAGTTCGATTAGGCCCGATATATAAAAGCCCCAAATATAATGATGATACTAATACTAAATAGTTAATAATACTGATGTCAGTGTTACTGCCAAGAGAAAAAACAGATGTTGCAACACTCAAGGATTAATTTGTAAAAATTATTTTAAAAAAAACGAGAAAATAAGTCATGAACAAAAAACAACAAAAAATGTTTTGATTCTCAGCGAACATGTTATGTGTAGGCAGCAGAAGATTTAATGCTAATCCACTTTCGATTGCAGATATTATAATAATAATAATAATAATAATAATAATAATAATAATAATAACAATAATAATAATAAAAATAAT
>JARUHE010337455.1:0-10617 GCA_031471125.1 Archaeomysis grebnitzkii | reverse complement strand
TCAAATTGTGTAGGGTAATTTTTAGTTGCCATTTTTTCACATCACAAACGCGCGGAGAAACTGAATAAATGCCAAAACCAACATGCGTGTCCACGTTCGTAACTTTGACCTTTTATATTTTGACACCCTGTTGCAAATTTTGAAACAAACTCCTATTTTAAAAAAATTGCTGTAGAGTTTATATAGTTTGACCACACTTATTTTCAACTTCATACACATAAAAGTTTGAAAATACATTTATCTTACCCTAAAAGTTCTTTATCTAAAATATTGTAATCTTCTGTAACTAAATTTCCAAGATCAAAATCAAACTGCTTTGCTCTTTCAACTTCAATGGATTTTAATTCTAATTCTGAAGTACTGATAATTTCTTGAATACGTGATACAGTTTCTTCCTCCATTTTATGTATGTTTGACTGTTAAATTTATATAAAGAAAGGATTTTATAATTTCAACATGCGCTGTAATATTTTGATTTGGAGAAATAATGTATTTAAACTGCGGAATTGTCAGACAACACGTTAGAATAAGCGACTGCTTAGCGATAAAAGCGAAATGTGTGTTCGACAATACGGTTTCTTGATTAAACCATCGATCAAACCATCAATACGCATCCGTATTTGCATTCGACCGTAACACATGGCAGAAGAGGAAAATTGAAAACTGCCTGCAAGAAGAAATTTCTTCACGAAAAGTCCAATACTGTCCATCCATTAATATTCAGATCAGTTGTTTTTCCATCGAGCCAAGTATGTTTTGTTGGCTAACTTACCTACATGAATGAAGATATTCAAACTAGGGCGACTTATATTCATGTTTACACATTTCTGTTTTCCAAGACTAATATGCAAAGAACGGGATTTTTTAACGTGAATATTAGTTTAAAAGTTTGTGGGCAAACATATGTTGAAAATTGAGCTATTTCATTCAACAGTCAAGAATTACGATATAAAACTACATCCAAATTATGAAATTTCATTAACTAACATACACCTGCATGCATTCAAAAAAACACTTTGCATGTGCATCTGAACGCAACCACTATTACACAGAATAATTGAAATTTTGATTGCGTTCAGATGCACATGCAAAGTGTTTTTTTTGCATGCATGGAAAAAAACTTCATGCATGAAGAAAAACATTTTGCATGTGCATCTGAACGCAACCATCAATATCTTTCATGTTCAGTGTTTTCAGTACTTTTTTATATGTTCCTAAACTAGGCTTTGCCGATTATTGTATTCAAACTAGGATTTAGTCGTTGTTAGAAACATATACTTACTTATAAATAACATTTCATACAAATTTGCTGTCCTATGTATTAAAAACTTATTTAACAGTAAGTAACTACATTTATTTCATTCCCCATGTATTTCACGAAATCAATTTATAAAAATTTCTTGGGGTGTCAAGAAAATTAAAGAAATTTGTTTGTACAAAACGGATGTAATGCAAAATGCCGAGCTAGATTTTTTCTAGCTTTGGATGCAAGCTTACGCATCTGCATCTGCATCCGACCGTAACCATTGTTAGCACGATCAAACGCAACCACTTTCTGTTCTCAGCATCAGGCCAGGTTTTTGCGCTAATTTTATTTTAAAATAAGATCTTTTGGCTAAACTTATTACATTGTTTGCTATTTTGGGTTTGTTTTTCTTTAAGATTTGTTATCCGAAATCGGTTTTTAACAGCGAATAATCGTTCATTAATCCATTGACAGAATTAAAAATCTAACTGTGTTGCATACATATCAACATACACCTAAAAATAGGTTATGTGATGAAACAAAATCAATGATTTCTTTCTTCGGCACATTGTCCTGAATCAACTCTGGAAAAACGTGAAACATTTTTTATAGCTTTTAAAATATTAATTTGCATATTCTCTATTTTGAAATGAAATACTCATACACCATTAAACTTCTCTTTTTGTCTCGCATAATGAAAATCTTTTTTTGATTATATTGAAATGGCAAAGACTTTCTATGTTAGTTTGTTCTTAGACGCATTTTTCTCTATAAGGTTAAAGGAGTCGTGCATCTGACACTCAGTTTGAGAGGACTGAAGAATTACCAACCTTATGGACGAGTCTCTACTAAAGGTCACATATAATCGTATTTAGTCATCATACTACTTGCTTATGTCAAGGTGCAGCAATGTTTTGGTATCAAGGAAATTGTATTTCATTCAATATGAAACATACTTTTCAACTTGCTAAATTATTGTAATATCAAAAGAATTGGGGCTAACCGAATTCCAATCAAAGTACTTAGCATTTAAAATTGCCTGAAACTGGTGATTGATTAGTTAGATGATGGTCCAAAACAGGGTACAACTACTAAGCTAGAGAATAAAACTTTAAAATGTAAGTAATTGCCATACGAAGTTGATTATTTTTAAAATAAACTAAATCGTTAATGCATTACACAATAAATAATTGTAATTAAATTCAATCTATGCAATTGCTATAATGGTTTGAAGAAAACGAGGTAAACTCAGAATAAAATGACTTGTAGCATGGAAACTGATGTAGATGTATCATGTAAAAGAAATTACAATACCATCTTTCATTTCCATAAATTTTAAAGCATACAGAGCCACATATGGAGCAATATGGTTATTTTCATATTTCAGGCTCAAGATCACCAAAGATGAAAGTTCAAAATCCTTACAACACATGGATATAGAATACGTACGAAAGGAAGAGATATCTGACCAAGTATGCAACAAAAATGGATAAAACTTCTGAAAGTTAGATCAAAGCTAGGAACGGTAACACAAAACTATTTAGCACCAGCAGGTCAGTGTAATTGGTACATATTTACCCTAAACTTTATAGTGTCATACTTAGTAATCTTAGATGTAGAACCAACTTAACCATGTATATATCCATGCAAGAGCGAGACATTTTAAAACTTGAGATTGTAAAGAGATGTAATTGTCTACCAAGTTGAACATGAGTGGTTAAACTATTTTTATAACATGAAGATGACAAAAACTTCATAATGATGTCTTCCATATTTGCTTGTACCAAGGAAGCTATTACATTATCCATTGTAACTCAAGTAGCTACATATAATTGTAAAGTCAAGTTTAAAAGGGTCTTAAATATTAAAAGTTAACATGAGTAACTGCAAGAAATTTTATAAACATAACTAATTTCATCAGTATGTGACATACAATAATTTTGTTTTACATACACAGGTTAAAAAAATAATTTGACAACTACCTTTATTAAATAAATGCCCATTAACTAAGAACACCCAATTCCATTGGTGGTGTTGGAAAGCCAAATGATTTACATAATAATTTAAGATTTAGAGATTGTATATTAAATATATCTTTAAGTTTGTGACATTGATATGCTCTTACAAATTTCTTGTAAGCAATTTTGGCTTCTTGTCGTATGGAATAATTTTCTTCCATAACTTCATTCACCTGAAAATAAATCAAAGTAAGTTTGCTTCTACAATATTGTATCTGCATGCAACCTCAATGGGTCAAGCTAAGACGTGTTCTTGAGTTAAATCACATTGTCACAATGTTATATGAATTTGATTTAAATCAAGAAAAAGTGCGTTCGATAACACGACTAAACAGTATAAATTCACGACCAACATTTCAACAGCAATGTTCCTCCAAGGAAATTTTAATGTTAGGTTACATTAAACTTTTTTTAAAGAAATAAACAATGATGCTTAAAGTTGATAAGGATTGGTTGCGTTTGACTTTGAAGTTCAGATGCAAGATTTTCAAATTTCAAAATTAACTGAAAATAATTTTAGTTCTAGCTTTCAAGCTTAAATTTATCCTTGACCTCCAGTTCAAGTTCATTTATGGCCAACTTTTATAAGTCCTTTTTTGGACTTTGGTTCATTAATAAGAACAACAATTTCTTTCAAATAGGTGGCAATGCAAGTAATGGTTTGAGTGTTTACAAATAAAAATTGTATTCACTAATCAGAACTTATAAACTGTGTGAAATCTTTCACAAGGTGGGGTAGAAATATTATTAATATCAATCCAAATGCACTTCTAGCTAGACCTTTGTAACTGTTCAGCTCAATTCAAACAATTGCATCCGTTTGAATATATCCTTGATATGAGAAAATAGTATAAATTATTAGTAGTTTAAACTACAAACTAATTTGAAATTTTCAACTTGCTGTTGTCACTAAGAATAATTAACTTAAAATATCTAACAAGCTGTAGACTTGTCTTACAAAAGTCGGCGAAGTTGGGCTTATAATGATATTAAATAGCTAGATATTTTTTTTATTACATTGGGTAAGAACATTCACGAAGTAGAATAAATATAAATTGCACTTACTTTATTATTAATTTCACCCATATCTCCATTGAAATTAATATTATCAATTGAAGAGTTAAATTTTTTGATACAATCAAGAAAGCCGATTTCCTGTTGCCTTAAAAACAACAAAGCTTTGCCTGTCTTTGCATTGCCTCTCCCAGTGCGACCCACTCGATGAATGTAATCCTGAAATTACCAGAGAGATAATGAAAATTTTATATTTTTAATCTACTTGCATTCAGTTGACTTGACCATGTCTCATTAAGGAGTCCATCATATCAAGCAGAATTACATAAACATTTCAATTTTCAACTGATTTTATGTACTGTTTGTTGATTACCATATGTCTATGAAGGGAGCACTTCCCATGCATTTTTTTACAATTAAGAATAAAACGTAAATACTTAATTGCCTAGTAATGTAACAAATACTTGATTTACATACAAACTTATACTATCATAAAATAAATTAAAATATAAAATGATAAAGGTAAATTATCATATGTCAAATCTTTATTACTTGGTATTCTAACTATAATTGTTAATGTATGAGTAAGAAATCTCTTGTTCAGATTTTAATAATTAGTTTTATTTTAAAACTTAGAATTTTTAATGAAATAGTTGTTTGGTGTATATTGTCAGAAAAAAGTGTACAAAATAAATTTATTATTATTAACTAAAAAAGTTTAAATTTATAAAGATTACAAAAAAAATCTTCCAGCTGATGAGAGAAAAACATTTGTGGTTGATAAAGTAAAAGAGAAAGTTACTTCGGGTCGATGAGGTGGATCAAACTGGATTATCCAATGGACATCAGGAATATCCCAACCTCGTTCAGCCATGCCCGTAGTCAACAGAATTCCTTTCTTCACCTTGTGAAAGTTTTCATACATGTTTGATCTTTTGCTCTGTCGGTCTTGACCCTGTGTTTAAATATAACCTTTAAATTAGATTTTTTATATATATAGAAATACATTATTTTTTTTAAATATTCAAACTTTGATTTAAATTTCTTATAATAATCATATAACTCTTCTATGGTTGGTTTTATGGAAGTTGAACCAAAGCCTAGGTCAAGTTAGGTTAGGTTTGGCAGTACAACCAAATATTATTCGGCACTGCCAGATGATGAAATTAGTATTTTTCTGTAATGAACCACAAAGATTAAAGGAATTGTGGCTACCAGCCGCTGTACCACAATAAAATAGGTAACAAATTTCCCATTTTTTATAACAATACAAGAAAAGCGAAGAGCAATAAAACATTTACAAGTTTACTCACCATGCAATATGAAACTGGAAGTTGAAAGCATGACAGCATGGAATGATGGAATTTGACCGAATGACATGAATTGAAGAACACAATCGTTTTCTTTTTCTTCAAAGTATTCAAAATAGTGACGAGCATGGCCAGTCGGTTTTCTTCTGCGACAAACATGTATTGTTGACTTATTTGGTCAGTGGATGGAGTGTTGGTGGATTTCTCCGTAGATATGAGATTGAATTCACTTTTTAATAGATTACGTCCAAGCGACAATGCATCTTTATTCACCGTGGCACTTACTAATATTTTTTGCACCTTGTCTGTAATATTAAAAAATAAGTTGCATTATTCGCGAGATGGAGGTTTTAGAAATTCACCCCTTACCATACCTATTTTTCCCCCCAATAGATTCTTAAATAATTTTTATTATTACTTCTACATTGCACTGAACAAAAATTATACTTGAGCTATTAATGTTTGTTCTATCTTATTTAATTCTACTTTGTATTTTCCATTATTATTATAACAATAATAAACTTCTATTTAAACATTAATTACCTAACTTAAAAAAACTTAATCCATACTAACGGAGCTCATTGTTTGTCTCTTAACCACTAACGACGTGCATACACTTCGATCTTAATAAAAATAAGGAAGAGAAGAAGTATACACATCATTGAAATTTAAGGAGATAAATTCCCTTTATAAATAATTTAAAAACACAGTGGAACCTTAATTTACAAATAATACCAATTTTGGGTTTTAGATAGTGCCGACATTATTCAACTAATACTCTTCAGCAGTTTACATATCTAAGCTTTATTGTTATTACCCAAAGCAATTTATGTATGCCCTAATGATATGCAGCCAACAGACGATGCTTCCTTCAAGCCAGTGTTAGCTGTGCATATGAGATTTTGAGGGAATACAGCCAAGCTCAAATCACAATGAATAGCTTGAATTTGCTTATTTACACAACAGAAGGCTTCAAGCAAATTTCATATGCACTAGGCCATCATCTCTCAGCTAGATCGACAATAACACAAGGGTGGTAATTCTCATTCAAACAGCATAGAGTTTACCTCATTTGTGCAACTGTTGATTCAATCAGTACTTCCAGCTGTGCATCCACCAAAGTTATATGAAAGTGTTTAATATCGTTACAAGATAGTGGTTAACATGGTTCCAGGATTGTGGTTACAATGGTTATAGGATTGTAGTGATTGTGGTTACCATGGTTACAGAATTGTGTTAATTATGGTTACAAGATTGTGGTTATCATGGTTACAGGAGTGTGGCTACCATGGTTACAGATAAGGACACGGGTTAAACCCGTTCTTTATGCTTATGCCTAATGGCAACTAAACTTTTATCAAACATTAAATTAGTTGAATGAGGAAGACATTCTTTTCATATCAACTATCATAAAAAGTTGAGCCACAAAAGTATTTTCCTCACATTCGCCTAACTTTTGGTGATGTTAGTTAAATTTCAAACTTCAAGTCAAATACATTGAAAATAATGCTAAATGTATAGGAATAATTTATCGATGATTTCATTTTTGGATGCCAAGATGTACCTGATTAGAACCGATAGGTGCCTCAGCTCCATTGGCTTCCACCCAAAAGAAAAAGCTGGGGGCAACAAATGAATATTATTTTGTGATAGCTAACAAAATAATATTAAACTATATGTATGCATAACTTTTTAGCTGAAGAGGACTCTTATTTATTGGGTGATAGTACACCAAAAATTAAAACTATTTGATATGCAAAAAATAATTCTTTAAAATCTTACCTAGTTCAATTTTTTGAACAATTTCCTTAATTTGCTGCATATGGACACCTCCGTCCAATAATCTATCTGCTTCATCTAATATCAAAATCCTCAACTTCCTCACATTTAACGGATTTTCGTTTTTGGATTTTAATAATTCTGAAATACATCCTGGAGTTCCAACAACTATTACTGCATCTGTGGAAGAAGTTGGATTATTCTTATGTTTTAATGATAAATAACCACAAATAGATCACTCGTGACCAAGAAGTACATTGATATTTTCTAAATATCTCCTGGCATTGTTAATTAAAAGATTGTAATAAATAATTTATGTAACTGTTCCAAAAATCTTTAAACAATCTTGTCACAGCACCATCACAGCAAAGCTAAATCTTAAGTACCACTTTGCAATAACATTTTAGATTATACACTTGGCAAATAATAATTTTGTACATAGCATTTCAAAAATCATACTATGTTAATTTATTATAAAAACATTTACCTGGATTTAGATTTTTCTTCTTAATTTTCAGTCCTCCAATGTAAGTTTTTGCAGATAGATTATGTGCTTCGGCAAAGGGACACAAGACCATGGAGATCTGTTGAGCTAGCTCTCTTGTAGGTGAAATAACCAAAGCTCCGACACCTGTTGTAAACAAAAAAAAATAAAGTTATTAAAAATAAATTCAAGCTCAAACTATTGTAACTGTTTATTAAAATGACTTTAAAAACCTTGAAAAACAACTCAACAAGAACAGATATAAATCACACTTTTTGAAAAAGGTTTTTCTAGGAAAAAAAGAAGACTTTTCAACCAAACATATTTTTAATGAAAACAGTACAACAACATTTATTGGTGAAATCGTGAATTGCCAGAATTGAATTTCACAAAACAAAAACAAAACAATAAGAAGTTAAAAATAAACTATCATCATAATTACCAAAGTTTTCAGTGAATTTCATTGCTTTCAATCTTTCTATTGTGGGAAGAAGAAATGCCAGCGTTTTACCCGAACCAGTTCTGGCATGAAGATAAACATTTTCTTTTGACAACAATGATGGAATGGAGAGCCATTGGACTGCAGTTAAATGTGTGTGGCCGAGCCCACTTAAGCATTCGTACGAGGGTTCGGACAATAAACCTTTTTTCCGTAAATGATGCGGAGTATATTTTGACAAAATATTTGAGTCGCCCATTTCTGAAGCTGAAAAAATAATTTACAAGTGTTTTAGAAATTTTTATAGAATTAAATCCATGGCATTCATTCAAAGTTAATCTAAAAATGATAACAAGTATGAAGACACTATCTTGGTGCATCCATTAGAAATATTATAGAAGATTAAGTATTAAAGGATGGTGTAACAATAGAGCAATATTACTATGTCACAATCTAGTGAATGTTTAAAGTAGATAAGAAACCCATGTTTGGCTTCACATGTTATAGATGAGGTAAAAGTTTTTTTATTACACCATCCTATATTCAACAAAGTGATAACCTAAAGTTGCATTCTCGACCAAACTTCATTTGACTTGAAATCAACTTTTTTATTTAAATCTCACTGTTACAATGTTATAATTGAATCAACTTTTTTATTTAAATCTCACTGTTACAATGTTATAATTGAATCAACTTTTTTATTTAAATCCCACTGTTACAATGTTGTAATTGAATCAACTTTTTTATTTAAATCCCACTGTTACAATGTTGTAAGATTTTACTCAATCAACTTTTCTTGATGCAATAAAAATTGTATAACAGAATGTCAGTTTGATTTAAACCAAGAAAATTTTGGTCGAGAATGCAACTTAACTATACAACACATCACATAACATATAAACGAGCATAACACATAACAAAACATATAACATATGAAACAAGAGTGCTATTATTAGGGTTGGATAAAACCCATTTTTAAAAAGAAAGGAACACCCCACCTGGGTTTAATGTGTTTTAATATAGTTTAATAGTTTTTTTTTTTTTTTAAATTGATGTTCAGAAATACATTATACAAAATAATGACATGTTTTAGTTTCAATAATATATATATATATATATAACATATAGAGTTTAAGAAGCTATAAAGTTGTATGCAATTAGAAAAAATTGATTTAAATTATTTAATTGAAAATACTATATATGATTATTAAATATATATTAGCTAGCCTCATCTCCAGACACAGTTTTATTGTTGAGCGTGCAAAGGCGAAACTATTGCGGAGTTATTATTCCATTGTTGAGCGTGCAAAGGCGAAACTATTATGGTGTTACTATTCCGTTGTCGACATAGTAGTAGTATCCAAAATATTCAATCAAACTTTAAAGTTTTTTGTTCACGGACCCTTACAGTTATCATTTATTTCTCAAATGAAAAGTTATAAGGGGTATACTTAAAAACCCATGAGTGATGTTTTTAAAAAAAATAGAATTGTTTAGATATAATGTTTTTTATGGAAATTTTTGATGCAGGGTAGCCATTTGTGAAAAATAAAATTATTTTTGTACATGTGAGATATTGGTGACTGTGGTACTCTGTTTTTTTATTAGGGGTGTACCAAAGCTTCCGCTTCAGCTTTGGCTTCGGCCAAAGCCGAATGGAGGGGCAATTTTTGCCAAAGCTTTGGCTTCGGCAGACTAGTTTGAACTGAGCTTTAAATACTGCTGTGGTATTTTCAATTATTTATAGTTTTTTTTCTAATTCTTAAATCCTATTTGTAACTTGATTGTTATATATATTAGCTCTTGCATTAATAATTGTAGGTGTTATATTAAGTTTGTAGCATTCTCAAACATAATACAATGAAATAAAGTATTATAATAAAATTGCAACTTTTGTTATTTGAGATAAAGTACATAAATTAAAAAAATCCATATAGAAACAAAATAGTATTTGTATAGAAGAAGCCTGGATGAACATATATTTGTATACAGTGCTATATTATGCTCCAGTGTTGTTAAACTGTGACAAAGTCTATTACTACTTATTTTTTGGGTGAAGGTGGATTTTTTCATCAATCAAAAATTTAAAGTTTAAAAATAATCCATTTTTTGTTGTATTTTGTTTACAGTTTTTTGTAAAATTTTTATTTAAGGACATTAATAATTTTTTTGTTTAGTTAGACATATTTTTTAAAATTTTAATTCGTCATTTTTTTGTTTTCGTAGCAATTTTTTTTTGTAAAATCAACATTTACTGATATAATAAGCTTCAAATCTTTGGTTAAACTGGACATTAGAAGAAAAATATTAGTATATTAACCCTTTTC
>JARUHE010337454.1:0-18758 GCA_031471125.1 Archaeomysis grebnitzkii | reverse complement strand
CTAATTAATTTTTTTTATTCCACATTTATTTAACTTCTTTTCCTAATTAATTTTTATTATTTTTTTATTGCAAAAACAAACTTGTGCGTCAATGAACTTGAATTTGAGCAGGTCATGGAATGCGTAGTTCAAAGCCTAACTTCATTAAATCATGGAATATCAATGATCGCTTGTTTACAGATTATTTGGTTTAATCTGAAGGAAAATTTGGCGACTTAACTTATTTCTCAGAAAGCAAGTGGCTAAGTAAAGAGAAAATACTGCAATGGTGTATGCATGTTTTAGATAAAACACTAACATTTCTTAACCCTTTTACGTCGGAATAATTCTTATCTTAAAGACTTCAAAAGAACAGAGTTTGCATTGAAAATAAACCTTCTTAAACGTGACTAATTCGTCCCAATAGGTGTTAAAGTGTTAAGGAAAAAGAAATCACCTGAGTGTTTTGTTATTTGACATCCTATTGGAAATTAATTGCCACTTACATTATCATAACACAGAAAAACAATACAACTATTACTATTAACAAACAATGGGCAAGCTTTTGAAGACAAACTAAAATTATTCAAAGCTCAACTAATTAAAAAAGAATTGGAGCATTCAGCTATCAACAAAAAAATCCATAAATTTGTCAATGACCGAACATTACTTAAAGAAAATATAATAGCTGCAGTAGGCTATTGAAGAGACATTTGATAAACTTAAGATGTAAAGAAAACCCTTAAAAATAGCTAGTAAACCTTTCCTTTAACAGTAAAAGAATGTGAAAAAATACCCAGTTAGAGCTAATAGATCTGCAAAAGATGGATGCGTTTCGTAAACAATTCAAAGAAAGAGATTTGTTTAATTCTTATAAGTGTTTGCCAAATCATGGATGTTTATATTTTTTATTAAACGATTGCAAAGTAAGCGCATACAACTTTAACCAAAGGTATGAAATAATGGAAAAGGTATCAAGTAGCCCCCCAAATAAATCTAATAAAAAAACAAAAATATAGTAAATGAAACCGTCATCAGGATGTAGAGCCCTTACATATAAAGGAAATAGATGTGTTGGCTCTGGCATAAAAACAATTGAAGCACCACTGCTTTAGATTGAGTAGAACATAAAATTAATCTCTTGCAGATTGAAATTTATTCATAGTTCATAGTATATTTTTAGGCTTTGGAAACTAAACTCTATAATGTTTGTTTATCAAAATTTTATGGCGATACAACGTCAGACGTTTAAAAATTGTTAAATACCTGAGATGTGTAATGTGAATCAGTATGGAATTGAACATTTGTGTAGGTTTTTATGACCACCACACCATCCTCGAGATGTGCAGAAGGCTTACTATTAACCACCTCACCCAAGGGCAACACAGTGTCGTTTACCTGAAAGAAAGAAATATTTTTATCACTTTAAAATAAATTATAAATTTATTTATGATTTATAATAGTTGTTATAATTGTTTATTGAAATTATACATAAGTGCAACAACGATCATAATAATAAATATGTGAGGTGAATTCTAACTTGATATAGGAAGAAACTGTATGTCTGTATATAAACACAGCCTTGAGGGGTGAAGTTTTTAAATACTTCTTGCGCGTCGCTGTAACAGGCCGCATATTAAGGAGAACCCCACTCTTCCCTTTGGGTTGCTAACTGGCAGCTCAAAGGATAGGTGGTACATTCATATACATTTTCTAGTGGTTGGGGATCGCCTTAGATCCTAGTCTCAATGATCCAATAGGGTAGAAGGACTTTAAACAGATCAACCAACCAACCAATAAAAGTGTATTCTTGTTATGTGCAAAACACAATATATATACTTAATTAATATACAATTGCAGACGAAGGTCTGCAAAAATAAAGCTTTTGATTCAATCAAAATTGTATACAATTGTGCCAATGTGATTGAATAAAAAAAAATAATTGAATAAAAAAAAAGTTGGGTTGTGAATATAAGTTAGATTGTAATTTATAACTTATAATGTTAGAATATTATAAATTTTTATTCTAATAACGAGTATAGATGGATATTAATGAATACATCAGAAGGAGAACCATATCGTTACTGTCATTCTCTGTACTAAGGTTAGTTTACTTGAGGTGACTGTGGTTGAATGGGTAACCTGTGGTAATGTGGTTTATGGTTAATTTAATTGAGATGAGTGTGGTTATATGTGTAGCCTGTAGTAATATGGTTTAAGGTTTGGACAAAGAACCCGCATTGACAAGCTATAGTTGTTACAGATGGTCATATAACTGAACTATACGTGTATCCATCTTCGACAGCACAATAATCGCACTTTTTCAAACAGAAAAGAAAATTATACATTATTATGTTTTGTTGTAAATTCCATACCGTTAAAACCTAACCAAAGGTTTTCACAGTATGGAATTGAAAAAACAAATAGTAATAATTTATAACTTCATTATTATTATTTTTCTATTTGAAAAAAGTTTTATTATTGTGCTGTTGACTGTACATGTTTGAATTTGGCTGATGGGTTCATTACACTAATGTACATACAAAATAATGGTTTATAATAATAAATAAGATCTTACATTAGAATACTTCGTATCCGGCAAGCTCAGACCTTGCCGATGATTGTTATTGCGGATAGCTAGCAGGTTAAACAAATGTTAACATATACATTTAAGTTTTTTTTTAACTTTATTGTAATAAATAATGCGATATAAAATTAAAAAATGCGATATAACATTGAACAATGCGATATAACATTGAACAAAGTTGGATGGAACATATTTATAATTTAGTTTATATTAAACACAACTCATTAAGTTATAAAAATTTTCTTAAATTGAAGTATAAGCATTTTGAGACTGACAAATTAAAAAAAATGGCATCCCGGATAATCGGCAATGTGAATGTGTGGCGTTGCAGATAAATGTTAATCCGAGAACGAGGTATTCTACTGCATTACTTTAAAAATTATCTATACACTTTAAACATTGAAAAAACTTTAAAACCTACTTATAAACTTTAAACATTAAAAAAAACTTTAAAAATTACTTATAAACTTTAAACATTAAAGAAACTATAAAAATTATTTATAAACTTTAAACATTAAAAAAACTTTAAAAATTACTTATAAACTTTAAACATTGAAAAAAACTTTGAAAATTACTTATAAACCTTAAGCATTGAAAAAAACTTTAAAAATTATTTAAAAGCTTAAAGCATTGAAAAAAACGTTCAAAATTACTTATAAACTTTGAACATTAAAAACAACTTTAAAAAGCATTTATAAACTTTGAATATTAAAAAAACTTTGAAAATTGTTTATAAGCTTACAGCATTAAAAAAAACTTTTAAATTATCTATAAACTTTAAAAATTAAAAAACTTTAAAATTACTTATAAACTTTGAATATTAAAAAAACTTTAAAATTGTTTATAACCTTTAAACATTAAAAAAAACTTTAAAAATAACTTATAAACTTTAAACATTTAAAAAACTTTAAAAAAGACCAACTTGAATGAATTCCTTAAACTCGTCTTTCACGGCCGAAATAATCATCTGTCCCATCTCGCTCACTTGAGACTTCGATCCATCGGTCTCCATTTGACGAAGTTGCTTCAGAGGCTGAAGTTAACATTGTGTTGGTTATTGCCATGATTTGTATTGTTATTGTCATGATTTGTATTGTTATTGTCATGATTTGTGTTGTTATTGCCATGATTTGTATTGTTATTGTCATGATTTGTATTGTTATTGTCATGATTTGTATTGTTATTGTCATGATTTGTTTTGTTATTGTCATGATTTGTATTGTTATTGTCATGATTTGTGTTGTTATTGTCATGATTTGTGTTGTTATTATCATGATTTGTGTTGTTATTGCCATGATTTGTATTGTTATTGTCATGATTTGTATTGTTATTTTCATGATTTGTGTTGTTATTGCTATGATTTGTATTGTTATTGTCATGATTTGTATTGTTATTGTCATGATTTGTATTGTTATTGTCATGATTTGTATTGTTATTGTCATGATTTTTATTGTTTTTTCATGATTTGTATTGTTATTGTCATGATTTTTATTGTTGTTGTCGTAATTTTTATTGTTATTGTCATGATTTTTATTGTTATTGTCATGATTTGTATTGTTATTGTCATGATTTTTATTGTTATTGTCATAATATTTATTGTTATTGTCATAATTTCTATTGTTATTGTCATTATTTCTATTGTTATTGTCATAATTTTTATTGTCATTGTGATAATTTTTACTTTCTTTGTCATAATTTTTATTTGCTTTGTCATAATTTTTGTTTACATTTTCATAATTTGTGTTGTTATTGTCATATTTTTTATTTTTATTGTCATAATTATTATTATTAATATCTCAATAATTATTATTGTTATTGTTGTTGTTATTATTGTTATAATCATAGTTTTCTTTGGTTTTTCTTCATAATTATTTGTATTATCATCATATTTATTGAAATCAGTTTGTTATTAGATTTTAACATGTTATCGTTATTATTTATATTGTTTAAATTATTGTTATCATATCAATCATTGTTATCATGTTATCAATTTAATCATTGTTATTGTTAATGATAGTTATCATTAATTTTATAAGATAATTATTTTAATTACTAATGTCAATTTGCATCATGTATTACGATTATTATTGTTATTGTCATAGTAGTAGATCAATGATAGAAATTAGTAAAGCATTACATTTTTTATTTTTAATCTAAATCTAAATCTAAATCTAAATCTAAATCTAAATCTAAATCTAAATCTAATCGGATCAAAAACTGTCAAAATTATTAAAGAATATTACAAAGTCATTATCGGAAACAACCAAATCGTATAATCCGAATCCTTCCTACCGAATTTTAGCATTTAAATTAACTTTTTTTTTTTTTAATGGAGTTTAAGGGCTGGATACTAGGCAAGATTTAAATGAACTTCAAAATGTCGGCAATATTTTCTTCTTCTTTGTTTTGCTGTTATCCAATTAGAGGTCACCATAAAACAAGTCACCTTCAGCTCAATTTCTTTTTTCTCATTTTTTTCACTCCAATCATGCAAATATCCTTTTTAAAACAATCTTATTAACTTAACTTCTCATGCATACCGAGGTCAGGTTCACTTAAGCTAAATTTAATTTATTTGTTTTTCATTTTATAACTTGAGAGAAACTTTCCTTGTTTTTTAAAAATTATGTTATTTCAAAATTTCGATCAGTACACATCAACTATTGTTGAACCACAAATTTTACATGAAGACAAAAGTAATAATAAATTTTCTGTATACAAAAAATCATGATATAATTCTTAGGTTAATCCTACAACAAATGAAAACTATTCATTTACTATACGTTAGTGGAAAAAAATCAAAATCAATGTTTAGAAACAAATAAAAAACTGAACAATACGACAAGATTTAAAAAAGAAACCAAAATTCTACAGAATGTTGGTTGGTTCAAATTTGTCTTTTTATGTATTTTCGGGTTAATATAAAGCTAACCCTTTGAGGACAGGGTTATATGTTCAAGCAGGACTAAATACGTCAAAGTTAATATTGCTAACAGTCTTTATTTAGCAGGATTTGAAAGAGTTAATTAATTCTTACCTCGAAAAACCTCTTCGTATTCTCGTAAGCCTCAATCATGAAGGTTTCAGCTTCAATGAGGTCATCAGAAGGATCTTGTAAGACGACGGCGATAAACTTTGAAATGACGTCACTCACCATTGCAATCGATTCTTCCTACAAATTTACCACAAATTAAATATTTTAGAGAAATTAAAATAAACAAAAGAAAGACAAATTAAAATGGAATTTTTATTTAGTTTAGGATTAGAATTAGAATTGAAAATGTTTTGGGTTATTTCTCTAGTTATGTTTCTCTAGTTAAGTACGCATTTCCATACTTGCTCCAATTGTTGTCCATATTTATTGATTCAACTATATTACCTCAAGTAAAGCCTAGATTGTGGCTTATATATTTTGTGTCGGTGATCCCGTGTGTTATGGTGTCCTATCATTCTAGTGAGGTCTTGACTGAAGTTTTCACAATATCATATATCTCAATTAGGTCTCTTTCTGTCTTTTTTTTCATTCAACGGGTAACGCTGAAGTTATTTGAGTCTGTGTTCATATTATCTAAGAACTCCTCTTAATGTATATAGTAATAGCAAATTTATCGCAAAAGTAATCAAATATACACTTATGATAAGATTGTATAAGTATAGATTAAATGTGAAAGTTCTTAAATTTAAAAACCTGCACAGATATAAAAACACATAAGCAAACAAAAAATACACAAAGTTGCTCAAAAAACTAACAGTGATATTCAGTGATTTCTTTATTTATAGAAATAAATAAACAAAAATTAGTTTGTATTATCAAGTTGGAGATAAGAAATAAAAGTCATTAAATAAATATATTTTTTGTTTATTGGTAAATAATTGAATGATTAATTTATTGCTTGAAGGTCTCTTTTTGTATCTGATTTGAAGGAATCATTTATTTTGATACAAAATTTTGATATTGAAAAAAGTATTTTCTAAGTATTGATCAGACTAATGTTCTCTAAATATCGAAAAAAGTTGTATTTTTTAAATGTCAACAAAAGTAATGATTTATATTGGGACATCAAGACACTAAAATTAAACAAAACACAAATAAAATCTATGCATTTGACATACTATGCAAAAAACTGCCAAAGAAATGACATAAAAAGTGAAAAACAAATACAGGTATTTTGATTTACAAAATGAGTAGTTTTTCAATTGCAATATTTGTCATATTCATCATTTGTAGTGTCCAAATAAAAACGATTGACAAAGCTTATGAAATGATTTAAAAAAATTAAACATTGACTAGACTTTTAAAACGTTTGCGAGATACAAAAAAATAAAAACTTAGTGAAACTATAAACAAAAACAAACATTCATTAACCATTAGGAAGGTCGTTAAACAAATAAAAATGAATACTAAAGTATATTCAATGAAAAAATAACCATAAACAGGTGGCCATATAAAAAAGTGTTCAAATACATAAGTTTCACAAATTAAATGTAAGAGTGTCCGAATGTAAAACAAACTCTAACCATTTGCAAGGGTGTCCAAATATCCCCATGCACAAAATGAGCCACCACATAAGCTGCATGATTCATGTTTTCTATCACCAAAAGGGGATTTACGAGCATTTGGTTCATGTCATCAGAAACAGCCGATTCCAAGTCTCTGAAAGCATTCACACAATATTTTAGTGCAATATTAAAAGTAATTTTAAGCTTAAGAATAAAACAATTTTTTATTTTAAACTAGGTGTGCAATATTAAAACTAGAACAAATAATTAGCCTATTTGATCATTATAGTTATAATTGATATAACAGTACAGGTGTATAATAATTACATTAATAATAAGTTCAGAAAATCCTGTTTTCACTTAACAAGATCCTATCTAACGGGAGAAACAAGACAAACTTTAATCCATCCATTAATGTAATCCTCATTAGATTACTGTAACTCCATATTATTAAACTTATTCAAATATCAGTTTTAAAAACTACAGAAAATACAAAACCATACTGCTAGAACAGTAATAAAAATAAAAAAACGGTTTCCGTCTATTATAAGAAAATTACATTGGTTTCCCATTAATTATAGAGTTCAATACAAAAAGATACTTTAGCACATGTAAAATATGTTACAGACACACACTCTTTCACGTAAACTCCTCATTGTTCGAAGTCATACTCCATCGCCCTAACAATTTTGAACAAATTAACTGAACACACCGAATAATCTCACTCATTCATTGTTTTTAAAAGCCAAATAAGAAAGTTTTTTCCATTGTGTTCGAATAAGTCGATTGAACTTGTTTGTTAACAATTAACTTCGATGTAGTCATAGATATATACAAAATAATTGTTCTAGATTTACACTAAAACATTTGCTTAATATTTTTTTTAACTTTATGAGCAAAACAAAAATGAAAATCACAGAAATAAGTTAAAGGAAGAAGTGACCGGAGCGATTCCGTCCAAGTCCCCTTGGATGAAGATTTTTGGGAAGTCGAAGCTGGAGTCGTAGTGCCACGAAACGACGCAGCCCAGCATAATTTCCCCTCTCACCATCTTGCTTGATTGGATCCATTCTGCCATTTGCTCCATTAAAGAACCTGGCGGTGGAAAAACATTTTAAATAACATCGAGAATATTCTTAAAGGTGGCTTCGAATATTTAGGCTACTAAATAAACATTTCCTAACTAAACAACGTAACACTGTAATTAAAGATTATAAACTGTAGGTAATGTGTAATATTGTATACTGGAAAAAAGCTAAATGTCAAAAATAGTAAATTGTACAAATAAACAAAACTTTTGGCAAATCATGGTTTAAGCGTTTGAATGCATACATCAGAAAATGACGCGCCAACGTACTCACCAACGTATACGCCAATGTATACGCCAATGTACACGCCAAAGTATATGCCAGAAAATTGTCATGCCAGAGCATTCAACAATCATAGTAAAGTGGGCGGAGCCAATAGCCATTCACTTATCATTTGATAAAGGTCGAGATTTCCGAAAAACCTAATGTCAACATGAATCTATTTTTGTCAAACCTTAAGAGCTGCTTACATGTGCAACATTTTAATTTTCAAGTTGTTAGGTTTTCTTACTCTAAACCTGCAGCAAATGTAAAATTTTCACTTTCACACATTATGTATCCTGATAAAAAAAATATTTATCTGGAGTATTACGAAAACGTCAAATATGGTTGCTACAGCAGAATTAGAAACATGAAAACTATCAAGTTAAAAGTTATGTGTATTATCACAGATTAGTTTGTATCTCCCATAGAAGGTTTGCTTAATTAAGGGGCGCTCTTTTTCGAACCATAACTTTAAAAATCGACCACTATCAAGGATCTATACATTCAAACACAACTTGATCAGTTTGTGGCAATTCATTTTCTCTCTCTAAAGTTTGATAATCTTCACAAACGTTGCGGTCGACCAGCGCAGCTCGCTGTACATAATACGCATAATTTTGCGTTCATATTTCATTTTTATTTATACCCACCTCATAGGTAATTGACTAATAAGTGCTTGATTTGAATTTTTTATTAATATCACGACAGATTATAATTACTATAATATTGTAATATTTTAATTTATTTCATAAATATAAAAACATATCACTATATTTCAACATTTTACAAAGTCATTTTCAAATCATACGCCTATTAATAAATTATTTACAAAGTGGTTAAACACAAGAGTAAGATGTGGATGCAGAAATCTGCGCTTGTCTACCGCAACCATTAATTGTTCATTATGGAAAATTATGCTTTTATTTTTTATCATTAAACAAACGCAATTTTTTGAAGGTGAAACTTTATTATAAGAAAAATGAGAAAATGTTTACTTTTATGTGAATGAATTAAAATAAAAACATCTTCAGTTGCCATTCCTTGAGCTTTCATTGCACTTATTGTCTCTGTCATCAGGTCCACATTTTCTGTCCACTCGTTTTCGGAGGAAAAGCCGTTCACAAGCCCCGCCCACATCGAGTGTCCACTAGAGGACTGCAGACCTTCAACTGAAAAAGGAAACCTTGGCAATGTGTTTCTCTAAAATGGCAATAAAGGTTGTGGAGATGTAGTTTGAAGGACGAGGTCTGTACAGCTGGACAAAATTAAAAAATCCATTGATGATAAATACAAAATTTAAAAAATTCCATTGATGATAAATACAAGTAAGTTAAGTAGATTGTGTTTAAGCTTCTATAGCAAAGATATCAGAATGGATGCCGTTTTGAATTTAGTTAAACATTGTTTTATAGAATAATTAATTTATATTTCCACAGCCTTCGTCTTTGTATTGGTAGAATATTATGGATAGTGAAGTTGTAAAACCTTATGTTTATATCTTAAGCTGATGAGGTTCAAGCAATTCATTTGAGATGGTTTTGTAAAAACCACCACTGCTAGGGCATGTGAGATTACATTTCCAGACTATTCCAGACATAGAGGTGATGTAAATAAATCTACATTTTTATTTTTATGTACAAAATAATAAACAAAAACATACCCAAAGCCACATAATTGTCTGGACGAAAACTGTCTCCACCAATCACTACTACACCAACCTCTTTTCCAGCTGAAGTAGGTGGTGGAATGATAGTAGGGTCTCTAGTGGTGGCACCTCTCAGGTCGAAGGCAACCGAACCACTTAAAACAGTTGCCAAACAGTAAATTATTGCTAGAGTCTTCATCATCTGCATTTATGAGATGCATTGGATTAGTTGACCGTGTTCTTATTAATAAGACACACACATACACACATACAAATAAACACACACAAACACAGGCACACACATACACTAACACACACACACACACACACTGATACACACACACACTAAATGATGTGTTAAATAACATTAAAGCCCTTAAATCTAGCTAATTTAGCTATTTATTTTTTTCAATATGTTGAAACTACATTAAAATCTTATGTTAAAGTAGGATATTTTTGGCAATACAGTAGGTATCCGGACCGCTCGGGCATTGCGAACAAATGTCAGGTTAACAAATTGTTAACATATAAACTTAAGTTTTATTTTCTAATGCTATCTCATTGGGATTTGAACGTGGCTGTATTCCCTTAAAATCTTATATGCTAAGCTTATCCCGGGTTGAAGGAGAGCGCTATATGTCGCCTGCATATCCTTAGGTTACTCAGCATCTGATGTGGTTAATGATGATGAGAATGAGCTGTGTTACAGCTTAAAAGCGCTCTAAAAATTTAACGCATTATTATTATTATGTAAAAAAATAAAAGATAACATTAAATAAAGATATATAGAACACATTTAAAATTAAATTTACAATAAAGGCAATCTATTAAGTTGTGCAAATATTCTTAAATTGAAGTGTAAGCGTTTTGAGACTAGAAACGCTAACAACATTTTACAAACAGTTACATATTTAATTTATTGCAAAGGTTATTTTATAATGAATTTTCTAAAAAAGTGTATTTCTTAGTCAGGTACAATCATTCATGAGAGGTTGATAAAAAGTTGCTCATTTTTTCGCTATACAAACAATTATGAAAGGAGTTCTGGATAGTTGCCATTCGTGAAATAGGCATTGCGGATAAATTACATTCTGGATACGAATTATTTTACTGTACTTTGCTATGTCAGAATAAATTGAAAATTATGTATCTTTACATATATTTACTAACATAATTGTTTGTCTTGAAAGTGTTATGTTGTTCTTTTCACATATTATATTTCTATTACATGTGTAAAAATACTTACGAAAATAAAATGAAATTCAGAGCTAACAATTTATTATTTATAAATAAATAAAGATACCCACTATTATAAATTAAAAAAAATGATAAATAATAAATAAATTAATGAATAAATAAATAAATAAATAAATAAATAAATAAATAAATAATAAACAAATAAATAAATAAACAAATAATTAAATAAAGAAATAAAGAAATAAAGAAATAAATAAAGAAACCCACTTCCAAGTTATGGTTTGCTTTTGGTACCTAATGGGAGTAGCCTACATTCGAGTCAAGCTTGAATAATAAAACATCATTATCATATGTAGTATTGAAATTTTTTTGTTTTGTTTAATGTTCACTTTCGTACCGTTTAGTTTTGCAAAAACTCATAAGATATTTCACTGTATTTTCACGTTTCGAAAACTTAGGATAACTAAACATATCACCATTATTTCATTTGATAAAATGATTGAGAAATGGCGCTTAACCAACGGACATTTTAATGTTGTCACGTTATTTTAAAGTCTTCTAGCATTTATTTTCCAAAACATTTGTCATTAGAATTATTTTTGAGGCCAACATTGTATGAATATCTGATAACGTTATTTAAACGTTATGACAACTTTCCGTGCAAATTTTATTTCAACAGACTTCAATACAACGTTATATGAACATTTTCAAAACAACATTGTTTCAACTAACCATTGTTTAGTGTTTCTGAAACGTCTTTTTTAACTATTCAATAACAAACCTGTACTCAACGTTTCATTAACGTCGTTTATGTAACCATAGCTCAACAGACGTTAAATAATGTTTAGTTGAAACAACGTTGTTTCAAAAATGTTATATCGAAGTTGCTTAGAGTAAAATGCGTACGAAAAGTAGTTATAACGTTTAAATAACGTTATCATATGTTCATACAACGTGGGCTTCAATAATAATTCCAATGACGCTTATTGGGTTTGCTGCTGAAAGCCTCATTTCAACTCTCAAATAATGGTTGAACCGACTTTGGTTGCCCACTGAGTGCTATTATTCATTCTTGAAAAGAGGACATCACGTGACCCAATAAGAAAAGTGGATATCACGTGACCCAATAAGATAGTTAACGACCATTCAACTATTTCATGCTCTCCACGCATCTAACGCAACCAACACTACAACAAGTTTAATTGGATTATATTTTTGGTTTTGATTATAAAAGTCACTTCACATTTTTATTAATAGTAATTTCTCATACAAAAATGTGATGTTCAAGACAAACATAAATCTGCATTTCAAGGCAAAAATTGAACACATTTAGAATAATCACGAAATCACGAAGTTTATAAGTTAATTTATCAAATTAATTTATTGAATAAAGTTGATAAACTAATTAATAAATTTAACAAGTTTAATATATCTGATAAATTTTAAACAAATAAAATAAATGTCAACTTTACCAAAGGCTTGAATAAACTAAAAAAACACCATAATTTGTAATATTAAATTGTGAACAACACATGGTCTTTTTCTCAGATGAATTTTGCTTATCATTTTATATTCAGTTATCAAAAAAGGGTTATTGCTTAATCGAGTACTTTCGGTCATAATATTATAGTATCAATGACAAACCAAATGTTGATGTAGCTACAACGTCTGATTTCTTCAGTTGAATTTATTCGAATACGAGGAGTGGAATGCTTACAACTCTCCCTCGAATGAGGTTCGACCTCATGAAACATAACTTAGCTCGAAACTTAATCTTCCGTCGGAGGAAAAAGTTGTAGATTCCCTGGAAAATAAAAAATGGGGCTGTCCCGTAACTTCGAAATAGACAACACATATCTGTGAAGAAACCTCCGACCTTCAAATAGAACTGTACAATTAATCCAAATGACACTATCAATAATTTACAACAATGACAATAATAATGACAATAATAATGACAATAATGACACTATCAATAATTTACAGTTTTAACAACTATAGATTAAAATGGAAAACTTTGATTGTATCTTGGCGTTTAGAACTCTGCAATACATGAAATCAAACAAATACTATGATCTTAGTATTCAATCACGTTTAATTGATAATCTAATGGCTTGTGTTAAGCACACATATATGCTTACAAAAGTAATCAAAATGTACAAAAAAATAAAAGACATGTAACCATCTGCTGGAATGAATTGAGAAAACAATTGTTTCAGTTCTATTGAAGCTGGAATAATTTGTCCAAAGCAATTAAATAATTTTAAAGGATTACTATGGAATATTAAACATTAAAATTAGTTTAAGAATCGGACACTAGATCCAATGTCACTTCTAATGGGAATCTTTCAGAGCTGCTCACTCTCTGTCAAGATCTTGAATATAGCCTATAAATTTTTCACTGGCCCCTATAAATCACTATCAGCAACTACTGGTTACAAAATAAAAGAAGCACAGATCTTAGGTGGCTGACTATAAAATACAAAACCAATTATTAATACCATGGGTCTTTACCTTGGTTAGACCATAGATCAAAGACGTGTAGATACAACACTCAATGTTACAAGTTTGGGCTCAAATAAGCCATGCTGAGCAGTCTTTCAAGGTATTTCCCGTAGAAGCCAATGTAAATTGTTTGCTTTTGTAAGCCTATGACTCATTAACAAGACAATATTTTGTAATGAAATGTATTCAGTATTTTAAATCAAACCCTTATACGTGAGTATATACAAGGTGTTCATAAGTTATCAGCGTATTTAGATACGCAATTATGGTATTCGTATTTTTTTTTATCAGTTTATGACAAATTTTGTTTCATACCAAAAACTTTAAGCAACGAAAAAAGAACTGATTAATTGTCTTCAAAAATTGATGTGATCATTTTCAATTTCTTGCACCTCCTATAAACTAATTATTATATTAAATAGGCCTATTAGAGCAAATAATCCAACAGTCGCTGCTTAGTAAGAACTAATAAAAACAAAAATTCCGATAAGATGAAAAGAAGAAACCAAAATTCAATAAAAGTTGGTCAAATTGGTCTCTTTATGCATCTAATGGCTAAAAAGCTGGCCCTTTGGTTACAGGTGACTTTTTCAACAGGACGAAATACGTCAAAAAACACTCAAATTTACCACTATTTTGAGGTGTCATGTTTCAAAGAGTTAATTCTTATCTCGAAAAACTTTTTCGTGTTCTCGTAGGCCTCAATCATGCAGGTTTCAGCCTCAGTGACGTCATCAGAAGAATCTTGATAGACGATGGTGATAAACTTTGAAACAACGTGACTCATCATTGCAATCGACACTTCCTATAAATCTGTTCACAAACTTAATATTTATAAATAAATAGTTTAACCAAAATATAAATCACTTCTTAATTTCTTACTCAATTGAGAATTGTGTGAATATAAATATACAATCGTGGACAATGGAAGGTACCAACTTATCTCAATGTAAAGAGCATAAACAGCATACACCTATAAACGAACACTTGTACATAACTCACGTACATTAAGTTATTTTAATTTTCTATACTATACCCGGTTAGCAAAACACCAATCCAATGGGATTTTTGCGACTTCAACTGAATTTTATTGTTGATTCAATCCATTTTTTGGTGATGCAATGAACATCATATTACATTGTATCAATGTGTTACGATTTGATCGAATCACAAAAAACTTATTGAATCAACAAAAATGCAGTTGAAATTGCGACAAGAGATAAGAGGAAAACACGTGGAAGCAACGCTGAAATTAATATAGATCCAGATCGATCCAGATTGAACAGAAAACGGAACCATTGATACAACCAGGGAGCCAATTTTAGTCTACATTTGCACAACTTGATAAGGCTTTGCAATTCATGAAGTTATAAATCGAAGTTCTTCACAACTACAGTGAAACTACTGAGTTATGAAATTCTGAGATATGAAAATTCCAAATTATGGCCTATCTTAGTTATGACATACATTAATTAAGAACAATTTTAATATTTATTTATAAGTGCAACCAACGGAAAGTAGTTTTTGTGAAAATACTAGATAGGACACTTGTAATCGCCAACGGTTTAATTTTCATTATGGTTTTAATATAAGCAATAAATAAAAAAGTCAAAGTTGGTCATATAAACATTCTGGTATCAGTCTACATGTGTGTACTTTGTACATAGCACGATGAAAGTTATATAAATTGTTTTACCTGAATTTTTATTTTTGAAATTGATTTATATATAATATTTACTTCTAATTGATTTATATATAGTATTTACTTACAATTGATTAATATAAAATATTTACTTACACTTGCTTTATTAACAAAATAACAAAAACTACGGTGGGCTTCCATAAAGATGACACTCATTGTCTATGATTCAAATCATAGAAAACTGACAACGTATTCTGTCTTCCTGAGATACGAAACATTTATGAGTTATGAAGCAGTCAATATCTCATAGCTCAGGAGCTCTAATACTACGAAAAGTGGAGAAGGTATTGTATAATATATTTCCTTAAAATTTAAATAATGTATTTTGTTCTCATTTTGAAAATATCACACATAAAGTTTATTCCTAATTGTAATGTATGGGAAATCTAGGTCAAATCTCATTTTATTTAACAGTCTAGTATCATTCACTGCTTAAAAGATTTAATAGATTCACACATGGAAAAGTAACTGTAGTTGCAAAGTTTGGAAAATCGTTGGCTTTTGCACAAAACTAATATCTAAGATTCGGAAAATTACCCACGACAAAAAACATGTTTGTTAATGATTTTCTCCATTTGCGTTTGTTGTACAAGATCCTATACGATATTGGTGATATTTGGCTAACAACCCTTCAAATGTATTTAATCATGGCAAAACCATCGCAAAGTAATCATATAACAACTAAAAATTTCTGTCTAGCCTTTAATCGTTTTTCACATATACTTATGTAAATGTTGATTAATGTGAAAGTTCTTACAATGGATAAAACGATATTTGTACAAAAATATATAGACTTAAAACCCAAACATACACACACACACCACACAAAAAAACGCACACATACACACAAACACAAACACACACATACAAACTTACATTGGCATTTAATACAATTAAACTTTAAAAAATAGTTTCTTAATTTATAAAAATAAACAAATAAAAATAACTTGTGTTATCAAATTAGTGATAAAAATGAAAAGTCATTAAACAAATATATTTGTTTATTGGTAAATAATAGAACGATGAATTAATTGTTCGAAGGTCTTATCAATTTGAGATTTTCCCAAAGGTTTTTCAATGTTTTATTTGTTTTAAACAATCGATTTGATAAACTAAGATAATTTTATATTGAAAAAACATTGAAGCAAGTATTTAATAACATATGACATAATTGGATGATTTTGTTGATTAAACAAATAAAAAATTTATCAATGAGTATACAAGTTTAATTTTTTTATATAAAAAAGTATAGTTAATATTGTTTCCAAAATGGGAAACTATTTTCACAGCTGCAATAATTACCGTATTCTTCATTTAATATACTTAAGGATGCCAGCCCTATGATAAAAATAAATAAAATAACTATACGTAAGGGAATCCAAGTAAAAAAAGCTACCACTACATAATAGTGCTTCACTAACCATTTGTGAATGCTCAAAATGAGCCACCACATAAGATGCATGATTCATGTTTTCTATCACCTAAAGGGGATTTTGCAGTTTTTGGCGAACTTCATCGGAAACAGCCGATTCCAAGTCTCCTGAAATGTTCAAAATAGTTTAGTGGATACATAAGAACAGTCTGTCAAACTAAAGAATAATAAATTTTTATTATTAAATATTTATACAATACTGAAAATAAAAACTAGTTAGACTCTCTTGTTAAAAGAATTAGAGCCAATATCATAATAGTAGAAACTAATGAAGTCGTTCAGTGTAAGAAAAACTTAATTTATCTCTTAATTTTTATCGTTATTTTATCATAATATTTATCGTTCTTATAGTTATATACATGAATAAGCAAATAAATGATGTGCATTTCTTATAAATAAGGTCAGCGCTATATAAAAGGCTATATTATTAATGAACGAATTACCTATGCAAAAGGATACAAATATGTTGCATAAACTATCTTTTTACACAGCGTTGGCGAATCTGATTTCTTTTGGCTTTAAAGGGAATATTGAGTAGCGTTGTAATATGTTTTTTTACTTGAAGTAGGGGTAAGACAGAACAACTAAGAAACGTCAATCAATGCTAGATATGATAAATTTTCTCAGCCAATTACAACGAACTGACAAGGGTGACGTCATGGTCCCATGATACTTAGAATATGTTAGTTGGTTGGGCTGTTTTTCTTTTAAAAGAGACCCGAACCAACCAACTTATTCGTAACGTCACCGCGGCCAGTTCGTTATGATTGGCCAAAAAAACTTATCATACATAGCATTGATTTACGTTTCTTCGTCATTTGCAATGCAAATATTAATGCGTTTTACAAAATTGTCATGAACACGATGTAATAAATTTCATTACCATCAATTTTGGCTCATCCGTCCTTGAGTTGCGGAGTCAAGTGCAATAAGTTAAATATTTTTACTGAGTAAATTTTATCCTTTAGCATACCCCAGAAAAAAAACTCAAGAGGGCTAAGATTAGGTGAACGGTTAGACCACTCCACATGTCCACGTCTCCCAATCCAATTAAGGAAATTCATATTTAAGCAATCGCTTACCTTCGTAGCAAAATGCGCCATCCTGTTGCAACTAGTCAGGAGTTCCACCACCAAGACATTCAAGCCTGGGCATCAACTGATATTTAAGCATTATAAGATAAGTGTCACCCGTCTCAAGTTCCTCGAAAAAATGGTTCAAGCATATTAGTTTTCCATAAACAACACCAAACCTTGTTGTTTGGAATAATCAACAAAATGGGGATTTTCTTGACATCAGTATCAAACAATTTGTCTATTGACCTCACCATTCACGTACAAGATGTATAGCTTCATCACTAAACAGGACACAAACTTCTGTGAAAAAAACATTGTTATTTAGTTTTATTGAAAACCATTCACATATCTCAATTCGTCTATAAGGGTATTCTTCTGTTAAGTTATGCAAGATTTGTAACTTGTAAGGATGAAATTTTTGTTGTTTTAATATTCTGCCTACGATTGATTTTGGAAAACTTAACTCATTAGATGTCTGCAGATTATTTTTGGGCCACAACAACTTCTTTGATTTAGATTGATACACTAGGTCACCCAGAACACGGTTTATCGATGATGCTGCCTGTGTCCTTAAGTTTCCTGATCACCTTAGTCAGTGTGGAAAAACCAATTAAAATTCTCCTCGGATGAAGCACATTAAATTCATCTGTTGTCTTTCTATAAGACCATCCTTCACATCCACTGAGAAGTACCAGCTCAATTATCTTTTCTTTCGATAAAGCCATAATCTGGAAATTAAAAATTTATATTAATTTCATTATGAATAAAAATGTCCAATTATCC
>JARUHE010337443.1:0-10617 GCA_031471125.1 Archaeomysis grebnitzkii | reverse complement strand
AACCAGACCCAACGTTGCTTAACTTCGCTGATCATACGGGAAGCGGTGTTTCAACGTGGCCAAGGCCGTTGACCCTCCCATCTTAAAAATGTATATTTTAGCCCCTCATTAAGTTAGAAGAGTAATTCAATAGATTAAAAAGTGGTTGCAGGAATGCTTGCAAATCGTCTAGGAAATATAATGTAATGTCTATATAGTTCATTCTTGGTGTACCTCCCACATAACTTTGATTTCTCAAGTTTAATATTCATAATTAAAAAAACAAATTTTACCAAAATTTTATTGCTAAGAATTTTTTTGAAATGATAGAGTGAAATTTAAGCTCTAAATATTTCTTTAATACGTGAGCCAAATGAGAAATTTGTACCAGAATGGTAAATAGACCCATCATAATTTTTAGTTATAAAAAAGAAGTTTGAAGTGTCTAAAAAACTATGGCGGCATTTTAGATTGGTAGTTTCAACCGTCTTTGTTCTCCTTCTTTTCATCTGATTGTACTATTTTTGACGTTTCTTTTCAACTATTACTGATAAAAATTGACTAACTTTTATGTCTAAGCTAGTCAAGTGTTTTCAGTGATTCTTCTTAAAAGATTGTGGTATGTACAACAACATTTCTATTACGTACACATCATATGGGAAATATTACAAAATAAATATTTAAATGTATATTTTATTATTGAATATACGGAAACATTCGCTCGACACATATTCTAATCATAGCCTAAACACAATGGACTTACATTGTATTTAAGTAGTATGTATTGTCGAAAAAACAGAGACATCAAATAACAAAAAAACAATTTCGTAAACAGAAGAAATAAAAATAATAAATAATATGGTCGAGTTGGTAGTGAACTGATGAACCTTTTGAAAAAGTAGTTCAATATTAACATATATGTGTACCATCTACGCACTATTTCAAAATAAGTTCTCAAGAAAAACTAAAATTTCTTTAAAATAAAACAAAAATTAGTTAAACAGGTTGTATTGCATTGCTTGTACGTGTCGTTTTTCTAATAAAGACCAGATTTGAGCTTTCGAATTCGAATTACGGAGATGTTTTTATTGTTGACAAACCCTTGGTATGCAATCTAAGATAACGTTGAGGTCACTAATTGCTGTGGCAATTGTAAAGGATTTCGTAAACTTCTTCCGTTAGCTATATTAGAAAGGCTGAGGCTATATTTTGAATTGTTAAAACAAATAATTAACCATTTTGATTAGATCAAAAATAGGTTGAGTATGACGATTTTTATTCACAGCTCTAATTAATTTTATTGACACATTATTGAAGATTTGAATACAAGTGGTTAAAGCAACTGCAACTCACTAGAGTGAATTTTATTTAGAATTTATCAAACAAAACAATGGAGAATGAAAGTCTTCATATTTCATCCCTTCAAACATTGATCGTTTTTTTATCTTCGTCAATAGTGTTTGGAATCAAATGACTATCAATCACAATAGAAACAACTTTTGTTTTTATATCATAGTACATGTGAACAAAATCATAATGTATCAAAAATGACGAACAGAAAGTGCAACCAGAAGCAGCTTTTCAATAAGAGCTGGTAAGTTGGCTCCACGAACCAACACCAAACGGTTTCAAGTGAGAAATATAGATTGATCTCCTTACCACATTACACAATTAAGTATGACCATACCAGAGAAAAATAAATAAATGAGTGTGCCTTATCTGGTCGAGCACAGCATTAAACTTATTTAATTTTGAGGTTACATTATGCATATGTATGTGTAAGATAGATTCTAGTTGAGAATATAAGAAGGTTGCCTGAATATTAATGTTAAATAAATATAAATTGGCGATGTTGACATAAAACCACAAAATTTGGATAATTCATCACGATAAAACTATTGTGCCACGACCACTTAAGTAAAGATAACAAATACTGGATTACTATTGACACTATACTCTTGTAAAGGTGTTTGTGATGGTAAACACTCCAATTTCATCAGGCGCTGTACTATTCTCTAACTTATCCGAGTGGTAAAGTTTAACTGCATGGATACAATTTTTATTTGAATCTTTGGAGATGTCGTATTGTGTGTTTCCAGAAAAATACTACTGACATATCAACTCTACAAATACCAACCGAATGTAATTATGAATTTATTGAAATAAAGTTATTGATTATCATCATCATTATTCTCAGAATTTCCACATCAACACATGACCAAAAACAAAGACATTTGAAACAAGATTGAGATACCTGTCTGGGTGATTCTCCGAGAACACAAGATGCTACCGTCCTCAATTTAATGCTAAACTATGTCTATGTCGGCAGTTCACAATTTTCAGAAATATTTAACAGATAGTATCGAAATATATTTTCCGAAGTAAAACTGTTTTACATTTTTTTATAGTCATCATAGTCGGTGTAAGAATTGGTACAATATTATACATTTGTACCACCAAAAACAAAACTTTGGTATAAAATCTGAACAGCATCTATTGCCTGAATTAATGTAGGAATTTGGAAGATCTGTAAAAATACAAATCTATACTTTCCTTGCATTAAATTCTCCTTTACTTGTACTAATTTGTTTCGTTCTTGCAATGTCGAAACTATTGGTTTCGTGATCTGTCATTTTAAAAAAAACGAAAAAAACGTTTTACAAGCAGATAAGAAACAGCAATATTACAAAAATAAAGTAAAATTAGTTTCAATAAATGTTAAGTAACTTATGCTGCTGTATCGGGAAATAATTATATGATGAAATTGCACATTGTAAAACAGATGAGAAACGTAATTAATTATAACTTAATATAAAGTATAGTCAATAAAATCACAAGAGAAATAATGTCAAGCATTTCTAAATTGACTAATTATAATATACAAGACTTTGTTTATTTTTATTTAGTTGTAGATATACGGCATCATTCGCTCAAACACACATTTTAGTTATAATCTAAATAAGTTTCGTAAACAGAAGAAATAAAAATAAAATAATATGGTCGAGCTGGTAGTGAACTGTTGATGAACTTTTTGAAAAACTAGTTTAATATTAACATAAATTTGTACCATCTACGCACTTCCTAAAAAACAAAAAAGTTAATAAAATATATGAAATTATACAAAATGTAATGTATCACTTATTAGTGACGTTTTTCTAATAACAATCAGACTTTACCTTTCGAATTCGAATTACGGAGATGCTGTTATTGTTGACAAATCCTTGGTATGCAATCAATCTCTCAGATAACGTTGACGTCACTAATTGGTGTGGCAATTGTAAAAGATTTCGTAAACTTCTTCCGTTAGCTATATTAGAAAGGTTGAGGCTATATTTTGAATTTTTAAAACAAATAATTAACCATTTTGACTAGATCAAAAATAGGTTGAGTATGACGATTTTTATTCACAGTTCTAATTAATTTTATTGACACATTATAGAATTTTATTTAGAAGTTATCAGACAAAACAATTGAGAAAGAAAGTCTTCATATTTTCATCCCTCAAGTATTGATCGTATTTCTATCTTCATCAATACTATTTCGAATAAAATAACTATCAATGACGATAGAAATATTTGGGATTTTTATATTATAGTATTTGTCAATAAAATGATAATGTATCATAAATCAAAAACAGAAAGTGCAACCATCCAAACTATTGAATGGTTTCGAGTAAAAAAAAACAAATAATTAAATTAATTGTAGAAGATGCAGTGAGAGTATGTTTTACCTGAGGAAACACACCATTTGACTTATTTAGTTTTGATGTTAAATTATACATATTATGGCCGAGGTGATACGATGTTCATCTCAAGCCTGATGATGCATAAACAAATCTCATTTGCATCGATTCGAGTTCACTCCAAGCTATTCATTGAGAAGTTGAACATGGCTGTCGTCCATTAAAATCACACATGCTAAGCCTAGACCGGCTTGGAGAGAGCGTCATATGTAGGCGGCATATCCTCAAGATACACATCATATGATGTCGGTAATATTATTAAGGTTGATCTGTGAAGCAGGACTGAGATTGGCTTGACCCGCTATTCAAAAGTCATAAATATTATTATTATTATTATTGGTATCATTTCATTTCAAATTCCTATGTGACGTTACATCCAACATATTCATGTCATTAATTCTTTCGAGAGTGCCATTATATACATTTTATAATTATATAGATCGTTGATATATATTGAGTATGTAATACTATTGCAACAGAACAATATATTGATAGCTAGGTTTAGTTAAATACTTTATTTCATAATAATGATAACTTCATACTTTGGTTGGTTGGTTCATATCATTAATGACACTTTGCCAAATTATGCTCAGTCCAAAGGTTACAGGACTGTGGTTACCATGGTTACAGTATTGTGTAAAACATATAATTGCTACTACCAAAAAGCCTTTACTTATGAATAAAACTAGTAATATTGTTGAAAATACTTTGATTAATAATCTATGTAAAAAAAAGTAATTCTATGTGTAATAGTCATTTGTGTAAATTCTTTAGTGTCGTTAATCCGAGTTATTGTACCTATGCCTATGCATGCTTGAAGTTAATGTGAAGTAAGTTTTGTACGTTAAAGCGAGAGTCTCATGTATAGTATATCAATCGTATTTAGATAATCAGTCAATTTTGTCACAAGAAATAACCAGGACTAAATTATTTTGCTTTTCAATTCTACCTTGCATGCCTGATTTATATATTTGACACACTTTAGGCGTGTTTAACTCATGCTCATGCAAGAAAACATCAGAGGTAGAGGATACATTAGCAATATTTTTTAACCAACTTTTTTACAGTATCATCATTTTTTTAATTATATCTAAAATTTCACTACACTTTAAAAACAAAATTATTATTAATAGGCGGCAGCATAAAGGGTTTAACATTATATTAATAATAATGATAATAATAATAACAATAACAATAAAAAATAATAATATTAATAATAATAAAAAATAATAATAACAATAACAATAACAATAATAATAAAAAATAATAAAACATAATAATAACAACAATAATAAAAATAATAATAACAATAATAATAACAATAACAATAACAAATAATAATATTCATAATAATAAAAAAATAATAAGAACAATAACAATACAAATAACAATAATAAAAATAATATTATTAATAATAATAAAAAATAATAATAACAATAACAATAATAAAAATAATAATACTAATAATAATAAAAAATATAGTAATAACAAAAAATAATGATAACAATGATAATAAAAAACAATAATATAAATAATAATAAAAATAATAAAAAAATAATAACAATAAAAAATCTGAGATGATGCCATCCCTTCCGCAATTCTGAAGAATTAGTTATTCGGTTTAGATGAAGTGATTTGAAGACCCAAAAAAGGTTTATTGCCATCAAAGTCTTGTTTCATCTTCACTAACCTAAATAAAACCTTAAAAACACATTAAAAAACCTGAAAAAAGGTTTATTGACAGCCATCAAAGTCTTGTTTCATCATCACTAACCTAAATAAGACCTTAAAAAAACTTAAGGAATGTATATTGCATCAAAGTCTTGTTTCATCTTCACTAACATTCTTAAAACCTTAAAAAAAAATTTAAAAAATCTTAAAAAATGTTTATTGCCAGCCATCAAGTCTTGTTTCATCTGCACTAACATAAGAAAAACTTTAAAAAACCGTAAAAAATGTTTATTGCCAGCCATCAAGTCTTGTTTCATCTTCACTAATCTAAATAAAACGTTACAAAAAGGTTTATTGCCAGCCATCAAAGTCTTGTTTGATCTCCACTAACCTAAATAAAACATTAAAAAACGTTAAAAAAAAAGGTTTATTACCAGCCATCAAAGTCTTGTTTCATCTTCACGAACCTAAATAAAACCTTAAAAAACTTTAAATAACTTTAAAAAACTTAAAGAAGGTTTATTGCCATCAAAGTCTTATTTCATCTTCACTAACCTTCTTAAAACCTTAAAAAAGATGTATTGCCATCAAAGTTTGGTTTCATCTTCACTAATTTTCTTAAAACCTTAAAAAAACTGAAAACCCTTAAAAAACTTTAAAACCTTAAAAAAAACTAAAAAAGGTTTATTTGCCATCAAAGTTTTGTTTCATACTCACTAAAACCTTAAGAAAAACTAAAAAACCGTAAAAAAAACTTAAAAAGGTTTATTGCGTTAAAGTCTTGTTTCATGTTCACTCATCTTTTTAAAACCTTACAAATGTGACCTCATGTTTCTGGCATAGCAAAGGTTTTCTCATGTAAACTTATTGTAATCATTTAATCTTACTTTAGTAAGCTCTGCAGTTAGGCGAGATCTAGGTGATTTTGCACAGTATTTTGTCTTTAAAAAACCTTTGCAGTAACTACTGTAATTGGTTTTAAATTTGTGTATCCAGTGTACAATATTCTATCTTGCATTTTTTTGCTTAATTAAATTTTTAATACATTATTTATATGAATGGTTTCTATATACGCTTTTTAGTTTTAACTAATGTTGGTTAATCTTTCCAACGTGCAAGCAATTTTGCCTTTTTCAATAGAGTTTTTTTAAAGCAAAAATCGCATTTATTAAAGTTCTAATATGATGAAATATGTCCATTAAGCTACAAATTATTTAAATAGATGCAATATTAAAGTAATTACGAAAATATGTATAGATTGCAAATCATACGCAGGGTTACTGTTATATGTGTAACGGTTGTGACGTCATGCCCGGATGACGTCATAGTTTAAAACAAGACTTGGGCTAAATTTGCTCCTCAAACAGTGTTTTTTGGCCACCAAAAACATTTGAGGAGCAAAGTCAGGTTAGGTTTTGTTTGGTAGGTCACGATAATGATAAAATTTACTTAAATACTGGTTTATGTAGCCTAAATCCTATTTGGAAATATGACGTCAGCCGGGTGTGACACTCTGCTGAACGATTAATTCGAAAATATGCAGTGTTGTCGTACAATTGCGTAGGTGTTGGTAAGTCTTACCCTAATTGCAATCTATAATGACTTTCAAAATGATTATTTAACATTATGTGAATTAGTTAACAAAATCGAAGAAACATGTTTAAAAGATAATATGAATTTAGCAATTTTTGAATCAGAGATATGTTTGTTATGCACCAATGTCTGTGACTGAATCAAGAGAATATTTTGTGTTAATCAAGTTACAATATTCATAACAAGGGAAACTACCAATGATTCAGAGGAAAATATATCGGCTCAGATAAATTATAATCAAAATAATTCGTCCAAATAGCCTATGGTTAGTTATGCTGTCTGGTATGTATCCATGTACATCGATGTACACACATTTATATTGTAAATGTTGGCGTTTGTGACACGTTTATTTCATTCAACAAAAGTTGGCATTAGTCCAATTTATCGGTGCAAATCAATTTGTTTCAAAAAATCACAATAGTCTTTACTAAACTATTAAGTTAAAAATATAATTTACTGCTTTTTAACGTTTTTTTATTTGTTTGCAAAAATAAAACCTATTATAATTGTTTTTAAGCAAACAAACAAACTTAGTTCCACCTATAAACTTGACAAATGCCAAACTTTGAAATAAGCGTGGCAATAATACCAAAATTCACATTGTTGTATATCAATGTGCATCGATGTACATCTATGTACATTGATATATATATATATATATATATATATATACATCGAACACAGCCACTAACCAGAAAGTACTATTATATATCGCCCAATAAGCAAGAGTCCTCATATCAACAACTATTTGAAATATATTTTTAAATTTGTAATCAAATTTACAAACGAAAGAATTTGTTTTTATAATATTTTACAATCGCCATCAAAATTATTTAAAACTTTTTATTTACACAATTTTTAGCTGTTGATGACTCTTGTTTATTGGGCGATAGTACAGCATCAATTGAATACATTTGTATCATATATCTTTGGCATCTCACAGAGTATAGAAACTGGTCAATAAAATTACCAGATGTTTTTCCATGAGCCTTAACAAATATTACATTCTTATCACCGTATGCTAATTCAACTGATAGTTCCAGTAGTGTAGGACACAACATTATAAATATTCAGTTATGACTAATATTCTGTTTTTGGAATTGAAAACAATTTGCTGCATCCTTTTTAATAATAAACATCCTTTTTAATAATAAACATCCTTTTTAATAATAAACATCCTTTTTAATAATAAACATCCGTTTTAATAATAAACATCCTTCTTAACAATAAACATCCTTTTCAATAATAAACATCCTTTTTAATAATAAACATCCTTTTGAATTTTTTTTGTCATACTATCAGTAAGAAACATCTAAGGTTTCCACTGTAGTTTCTAACTAAAATAAACAATAGAATTATAAAGAAAAGAGAAAATCAAAAATTTACAATCTTAAATACAACTACAAAGTTTATCCTAAATTATCTGGACAACTATCCGCTCTTGGCTAAAATGTTGTACTTTGTAAAACCTTAAATAGTAAAACAGTTAAAAAAACATTATTTAAATTAGAAGCTATTGTGCATTAAGTCCCGTGTTTCAAGAATAATGACGCGTACAGTACATGAAATAATGAAATAATTTTCCATCATTTACCAAACAGTGATGAAAGCGAAGATGTAAATAAATAAGAAAGCAGCTTGTGAACGCGTGACGTCACAGATAAGCCACGCCCACAAAGCAAGCAAATGTTATTGACATTGCTGATGTGGATGAAACTTTATTTCCTTAGAGTGAAGAAGAAAAAGTGGTTGCACCAATACCTGTGAATGAGGCTGGAATATGCTACTGTGATTACCGTATTTATAGTAGCAATTTTTCAAGTCTATTACCATACATAATAACGTTATCGTAGCTATGTCAAACGTGTTACCATACATAGTAACGTTATCGTAGCTATGTCAAACGTGTTACCATGCATAGTAACGTTATGGTAACCTTGTCAAATGTATTACCTTGAACGTTATGATTTTATAAAATATACAGTAAGATGAAGTAACTGGATTAGAAAACTTTAACAAAATCTTATACGGTCATTTTCAAGTCAGAATATTATCCTCTCAGCATATATAATTATCTATGCATATAATTATTATTGATTTATAGCTGATTATTAAACATAAATATGTACCATATCCAATTTTAAAAAAATCTGTGCAGTTTTTATAGATATTTACAGATAAATAGAAAAATAAACAATTCTCATTTATATAATTATAATTGATTCCCAATGATAAACATGGATAATTATCACAGATAAGATGGTCCTTCGTGGTGATGACGCAAACATAATGCAAATATATATCATTAGACATCACAGATAATTATCTATGCTGTCAAGATAAATTCTGACTGAGTTGTTGGTATCATTACAATAAAAGGGTAATGATATCATGAGCCAACTTTGCCTAACACAGAATCAAACTCTACGGAATTGTAGCGCAAACATTCAAAAATTATTTTCAAGTTTATTTGAAAAATTCTCCTAATGCCCAAAATGTGTAAACTTAAAATTAAAATTGTTTGGTCCATTTTGAACAACAACAACAACAACAACAACAACAACAACAACAACGACAACGACAACGTCGACAAAAGCAAAAAACCCAAACAACAACAACGACGACGACAACAACAAAACGATAACACCACCAACAACAACAACAGCAACAACGACAACAACAAAACAAAAACTCAAACAACAACAGAAACGATAACAACAGCTACGACGAGGGCAACAGCGACAAGACAAACAACAACAACGACGACGACGACAGCTACGACTAAGCAACGACAAAACAAAAACACAAACAACAACAACAACCACAACAACAAAACAAAAACACAAACAACAACAACAACAACAACGACAACGACAACAACAAAACAACCAAACACACCAGAAAAAACAACTACGACAACAACAGTTACGACGATGGCAACAATCACAACATTAACAACGACGACAACAGCTACGACGAGAGCAACAATAACGACGACGATAACAGCTATGACGAGGGCAAAAACCACAACAACAACGACGACGACAACAGCTACGACGAGGGCAAAAACCACAACAACAACGACGACGTAAACAGCTACGACGAGGACAACTGAAACAACAACAACAACAACGACGACAAGTACGAGTAAATGTTACGCATTAAAAGCCGTGTTTGTATGTTAAAAAAGTTTCTGAAATGTTGAAATTTTAAATAAAATTCTATATATTATTACATTAACGCTTTTCTTTCATTTTTTGTAATAAAACTAACGCTAAGCCTTAAACAATTTTGGTTAATCATGAATTTGATGATAAATTTGCTAAGTCTAAAAACTCATAAAATGTCTATTATTTAAAGAAGTATAAACTTTAGGCAAAAGGATCCTTCAGGCATTCTAACTTAGAATCTCCTGTTCTTTCATTTGTTTTAAATTAACTTTTATCTAAACCTTCAAATAAAAATCTTGGTTAACCATGAATTTCTAGTTTTTTTATGAAATATATGTTTTAATAAGTAAATATTGTTTTAAGAAAGAAAATCGTTAGTGTTACCAGTGTAGAATGTTATGTTCTTCATTTTCATTTAAACAAACTTTTCTGTAAAATTAATATTTTTTATTATTTTGAAAA
>JARUHE010337432.1:0-10617 GCA_031471125.1 Archaeomysis grebnitzkii | reverse complement strand
ATATATAATGATGCAATCTTCAGACTTATTAGAAAACACATTAATGTCAATAGTTTCAAACAATTTAATGCTTTGCTTGAAATAAAAAATAATATTAAGGTAAAACTATTTAAATTAAAAATAACTATTTATGTTTTTCTTAAATATTTTGTTATTCTCTGTTTAAATGTCACATTTCCATTAAATTTAAAAGAATTTAAATAAACAAATTTGTAAGAATGAAACCCCCTCCTCCCCCCTTCAACTGTGGGTCAAGGTTCCAGTCTGAAATGGAATTTATTGCTGGCGATTATTAGAATAATTAAAAATATTCAACAAAGAAAAATCCAAAAACCTAATATTCAAAAACATAAAAAAGTTTGGCATTAAATTGTTTTGGTTTAGCCAAATTTTAGCCATTCAAAAACAGGTTTGATGAAAAGTTTTGAAACATTCAATTTGGTCACATCTTTAACACCTTAAACATGGGAACTCCTCACGATCTTTTGTTCATCTTTGTTCTTACCTTGTTAAGCAGTTAATGTATATCATTTCAACCAAATGGTATAACCTATGTAAAAATATTATGGTGTATAACAGTAAATGTTCAATCCTCACTTTCAATGATTAATTATCTGTATTTTATCTATGATTATCTGTATTTTATTATGATAATTTTTTTCCGTTTTCTTTGGAGTGTTTAAGTTATGTCATTGTGTTTAATTTAGACTTTTTCATTTGATAGAACAACCTTGTGAAATTGGCGCATCTACAATTAAAAAGATTGAAAAATTAAACAATTTTACAGTTTTGTTGATTTAAATAAATCAACTTTTGTTTTAATGATGTGTAAACTAAGTTTAAATGTTGAGGTCGTAAAATATTTCAAATAAAATATTTTTTTATTAATTTGATTCAATTAAGATGTTGAGTAATTAACATAATTTTCTTGAAATACACGACAGCTTCTGAGAGTTAATTATGTTTCATGTTTTTTCTCGTATATAAACAAAAATAAAAATAAATCATGTCTTCATAGATTTTATTGTCGTCGTAAAGCGAATTCTTTTCAAAATAAATTTAAATAAACAAATAAAATAAATGAAACAACTTTTATGTTGGGCAATAAATGAAATAAGTAAATAGTAGTTAATTAAACATTTTATTTTGTGCTACATTGTGTTTAGTAATAATTATCAATAATTATAATTGTAATTATTATATGTTATTGTTATTAATGATAATAGTTATACTCATTAAAATTGGTCATATAAAAGATTTCTTCATGTCGTGGATTTTATCCGTTCCACTATGGCTGGAGTTGTTTGTGTATTATATTGTTAGTTCAATATTCACAATATTTAAAAACCTTTGTTATGTAATGTTTTATGTAACTAGAATTTCACTGCGTGTGGAAAAGTTATATATGTTAAAGTGCAATCTTTTACATTATAAGTTTGATAACTTTCTTATGCGTAAACACTTTTTAAAATATCTCTCCAGAAACTTTGAAATATTTTTAAGAACTATTTATCAATTATGCAGATCTGACTTAAAATTGACTTATCATTTTTAAATGCTTATGAGATAAAAGGTTTAAATCTAATTATTGTATTAAATGAAAAAAATGATGTCATGCCATTAATGTAATTATTTTAGTTAACAATTTAAACATACCTAAACTATGAAAAGTTGCATTTAGTTTGGATAAATCATAAACCATACTTCTAGTGTATTTTTTTTGAGATTTGATAATATTCAACCATTAGTTATTTATAACAAATATACTTTCATGGAAATAAAGATGTGAAAAACTGGTACAACTTATTATTTTTTATATAAAACACGCTCGCTTCTTACACAATTAAAGCTAATTAAAAAAGATACTTCATAAAAGATTGCTTAAAGATTATATCTTAGAATTAGATGAAACAACATAACAATTGAAAACTAAAACAAATTTGGAAAGTAAAGAAACAAAAAGTTTTATTACAAAGGTTACTATTCTGCCAAATCATCATGATAAATTACAAAACTATTTGTAAGATAAAAAAATCATCAATGAATAACTGAAATTTATCTTTTGTAAAATAATGTCTATTGATAATTGTCAATCATACGACCCTTTAAGGTATCTTTACAATCTGTTTATTTCTTCACATTTTTGCAAAGCGTTAAAGCATTCTTGAAATGTTATTTATAATAACATTTTTATAGTTCTGTTATTTGAATTTAAATTTTTGAGCTAACATTTAAAAAAAATAGCTGATAATGTTTGCTCTAGCAAAACAACTATTAATTGTAACATTAGTTTCTAAATTATATTTATTGTACTTTTAACAATAATGTCCAATTATAGATTAATAAAATTAGTAATTAGCTACTTTAAGAAAGTAAATCTGATTTTTTACAAAAGATAAAGTCATAAATAATATTTAATTATTTAGAATGAAGAACAATTTGAAACAACATGTTTTACTTTTTCCCTCTGGAAAGTAAATTACAAATATAATTTATGATCCAACTGAAATAAATGCTTAGTCATGATAAAATGTACAGACAAAATATATCTTTTTTTAAAACAAAATAAAATTATTAAAAAAAGATTGTTTATCTTTGGTTAGTTATCTAAATATATATTATAGCATCAATGTTTCCGTTCATAGATTGAGAATAACTGATTGTCATAGAAGTTACCATATTAATACATTTGAAAGAAAATTAGAATGTTATGTTTTTAGGTTTAATTCCTGAGCACAAGATTTTATGATTTTTTTAACAAGAACTTTAAATTGCAAAATAATTTGTACATTATAAGCTATGGATAACTAAATTGTGATTAGGATACTTGATGCCCAAGTAAACTGAAGTCTTTGAACCATAAATTTCTTAAACGAGGATGGCTTCATTGCTATTATTTTTCGTTTCTATTTTGCATTATACAATTGGCTAAAATTAAATTGACGTGAGTAAACAATTTTATTAGATTGTACAAATCTGCAAAATATTTTTTTGTCACAAAATTTATTAAATTTTAAATTGTAATTATTTTAGTTATTAGTTTTGCAAACAAATGTTCCATTATAGCCCATTGTTTTTTTTCACATTCTAACATGACCCAGTGGGCAACCGACGTTGTTTCACCATTGTTTGAGAGTTGAACTGAGTTTTTTAAGCAACAAACGCAATATAAACGTTATTAAAACGTTTCATTTTGCAAAACCTTTGTCATTGGAATTAGTATTGAAGTCAACGTTGTGTAAACATCTGATAACGTTGTTTAAACGTTATAACAACCTTTTACTGTAACGAACTTCTATACAACGTTGTATGAACGATTTTAAAACAACGCTGTTTCAACTTTAACGTTTGTTGACCTATAGTTAAATAAACAACGTTAATTAAATGTTCAGTACATGTTTATTGTAGAATAGTTATACAGAGACGTTTCATAAATGTTAAGCAATGGTTGGTTGAAACAACGGTGTTTTAAAAAAGTTCATATAACGTTGTATTGAAGTTGGTTGGAGTAAAATATGCACGGAAAGTTGTTATAATAACGTTTAAACGACATTATCAAATGTTTATACAACGTTGGCTTCAATACTAATTCCAATGACAAAGGTTTTACAAAATACAACGTTGTATAAATGTTAAAAGATTTTAAAACAACGTTGTAATTATGTTGTAACAACATTAAAATGCCCGTTGGGGAGTGGTTCAATTTTAAAACCTCCACATATTAAAAACAATAAAACGGTGAAGAATTCACAAAGCTTTAGTTAATTATAAACTTATATTCTAATATGGGAAAGTAAGTGGAATTTTTTTCTGAAGTAAGCATAGCGAGCACAGATTCAATTCCAATAAATCATATACTTTATCATCATTGGAAACAATTAGCCTAGCTATAAAAGCGTATTCTAACGTTATTATAATTATACTCGCTACTACCCGACTAAACCTGTAAGGGTTGTTCTAAATTCTATATTTGAAGTATTGTAGTCAATTACGACAAAAATTAAATAACCATAGAGTACTAAGCATTAACATCGTTAGTAATTTCTTGTGAGAATTCCATATTATTGGAGTTGGTTTGTGACAAAATCGAACCACTTAATTACGATTTATAGTTGAAAGGACATCAATACTCGTTTTATCTTCAATTACCAAAATGATGATTAATTAGATGAGGTTTTCTCACAAATTAACCCTTTGATGCCTGTGTAAATTTAACTATAATGATTGAAGTACTATCGACGAAGAAATTATTTTCAATATACATACTTAAAATAAATGTTTATATTAGTTTTATTAATTACTAAAATAAATGTTTAAGAAATGTTAGTTGTTGAGGAGTCTTATTTCTTGACAAGTAATACATTAACATTGAAACACTGATAAATGCCAATACCTTGTCACCCTGGGTGTTACAGGGTTAAGTGAAGTGGTTTGATATTTTTGTCAAAATAAAACTTAGAAATAATAATGGGGAAGATTTTGATTTAATTTTGATCCTTAAAATTGTTATTATTTTCAATCATTACTTCTCTAGACTAAGCTCGTCAATTAATTAGAAAAGCTTGCAGTCATAAATTATTAAATTATTTAAGGTGCTCAAAGACCAATAATTTATTTAATATATTTAACATTTTTTAAGACAAACAAACAAAAGATCAAACATTTATTGAAATTCAACATGACTAATGATAACAGATAAGAAATGCATTAGTGATCCACACAATAATAAAATGTGTTAAGACGATCATAAATTTAAAGAATAATACCTGGTAAACATTGAACATCAGTCTCGCATAATTAACAATATCTTCTTGCTTTCATTAAGCTAATGAAACTTATTATTAATGATGTTAGTATAATAGGCAGCTCTGCATCAGGAAATTGTGTTCATTAATAACAATCAATGACAAGTCGTTATTGTATAAACAAATTATCAAGAAAATATTAAAAAAAGTTTAATACCTTTAAATTTTTTATTTCTACAAGAAATAGATTACAAATAAAAACCGAGCATAACACAGATGTATTAATAGATAGTTTTACAAGAAAATCACACAAACTCAAAGTCTATATTTATTTGTATTGTTAAGCTATGCTTGCTTTGTCGGTAAAATGGAGTTAATTACATAACAAATGTGTGCAATATTTTGCAAGACAAAACATTTTTTCAAGTTTATGTTCACTATGTTAAACGCCCTCTTAAGGGTATGGCTTCCTTGTTTATTACATTGGGTGTAAACATGTGCACATGTTACAATGATAATAATGATAATAATTATAGCATCAACAGTATTAAAGATAACATCAATAATAATAACAACAACACCATTAAGAAGTAATTTATTACAATTTTTAAATTTTTCAAAGCTTATTTTAGATATATTTTTTTTAAATTTCAAAAATGGTATCTTTTATTTTATAAAGACTCTACCATTTAAATTAGTTTTAATTTTAAATATTCCTCCGTTCTAATGTTTATGTGAGTTTATTTTAATAATTATTTTACCCAACATTGACTTTGTGTTTTAAAGCTTAACTTCAAACGACAAATTAGTTTGACAAAAAAACATAAAGCCACGTTGAAATAGACCTTTCAGGCGAGTCTAATTGTTTGGGTGTGGTCATTTAAACACAATTTGCATAAACAAATAATTTTGTTTTGATTTCATCTAAAACGAATAAAATCTCAATTTCGAAATTTGTTATGGCAAGTCCAACATTTTGAAAGTTTGTTTCATGTGGACTAAAAAGTTTTTTTTAGCATAAATAAACAATAAAAATTAAACTTTATAACTAAACCAGTTAAACTGAACAAATTATTATATTGAATGTATTTTTTTTTCATATGTATATATGTTGTAGCAAGTTTCTTTTTTTTCTTTATTGAACTTTATTTCCCAAATCAATCTTTTTCATCTTTAAAGTTTTTTGTAGATGTTTTTCATTGCTTTTATCTTAACATAAATGTTGTATTAATTGATAAAAAAAAATAGTCTTTATAACTCAAAATGAACTGTTTTTTTATTACTATTTAAGCAACATTAATTAAAGAAAATTGATATTATTGAATAAAATTCCCAATATTCGAGTAATGTTAATTATTTCATTTCAAGTTATTCAGACTGCAAACGAAATATTTTTGTAATTTTAATTTTATATTCCTGAAACTTTATCAGAAACAAAAGTTTTTTTGTTATTCACTAAGAGGGTAAAGTATTTTTGGTAAATTACTTTATTGTTTGTTGACCTTCGTTATAGTTTGACAAAATTATTAAGTTTTTAACAAAACTTCACTTTAATCAAGCATGCGCCAAGAGTTGTATAATAATCTATGCATAGACACATATAAACATTAAAATTGCCGACGATAGCGTTGCTGATACTTATTTATTACAGGATATAGCACTTATGATGTTAGTACAATGTTATAGCATTTCATTAAACATAAGAACTGCTGTGGATATGTATGAGAAAGACAACTCAATTAGTAACCCTTCTCCCTTAATTAGGTTTCCGAGATGTGCAGTACTTAGGCTAGAATATCACCAAACAAAATTGTACCATTAACACTCGAGGATAATTTGTGTTGATTAATCACATCAACACGTAAATGTTATAAAATAACTGTAATACAAAAGACAAATGTCAAACAAATATAATAACTATAAACACTAAAACACATAACATAATCGACCAATCACTAAAAAGTGTTTATTTTGCACTTGTTATTTTGAGTTTGTGGCGCAAGCCCGACTGAAAGTCTTAATTGTCTTGTCCAAAACACAGATGACCAAAGAGACGCCATTTGTTGCCTGTGTATTTAGCACTGCTTTGAGGTAATCCGATCCGATACAAGGCACAGCTCTACTTAGGCCTACCATACATTCCTGACACTGTTGGTGGGCACTGGCAGAGGCAGTGATTAGTTCACTTTTTCAATTGAAAAACAAAAATTAGTTTTTTGTGTTGAACAAATTTCAATAAAGTCATTTTTTGACATAGGTAATGTACTTTTATATTTTTTCTGATTTAATATAAGACATTATTCAAATAATTTCTATTAAGATTTGAATACTGTAAAATCATTCAACAAATGTTGACAGTTTTATACCGTTTTAAAAATATTGTTTTTAAAATTACTAATGTAATTGTGAATTGTTATGTTTCATATGGCAATGTTATATATACATACATATACAAATATTGTTTATTTATTTATATAAATATAGAAAAACTTCAACAAACTGAAAAAGTCATAAATAAATATTTTAGGCATTTCAAGTACTTTTTTACTCAATGTAAACAATTTTATTTTTAAAATATAAATACGAAAATATTTATATTTATATTGCATAATTATTATTCAAAACAGAAGTTAAAAATGTTTTCAATCAAAACAATACGATTGATAAATGTTTGTTGAAGACTTCAAAGAATTCAAATTCTGTGTAAATTCAAATGAGAAAAAATTATTTTCAAATTTATTGATAATTTTTGTTAAAATAAAAAATCGAAAAGGCAATTCATGAACGTTTTGATGCCATTTTTGTTTCAAGTTTTATTTGTTATTTTATTTATCTTTATTTGGTTCATAATAAAATTTATCTATATTGTTCTTTACTTATTATCAATTAACTATATAATTTATTTACATACAGTATGTTCTCATTACCAATAATTTATATAATTTATTTACATATGTTTTAATTACCAATTTTAATTGTTTTACATACATGATCAATTAAAATGAATTGATAGATTTTGTTTTTGTTTTGATGGTCAATGAAATTTTTAAACAAGACTGAATTCAATCTTTTTGTGGCCGTTTTATTTGTGTCATCTTTTCCCTCTTTCATTGCGAATCGCGAGCAAAGTGAAGCAATGAATTATATTGCCCCTAATTTTGTGTTATTTTTGAAGACATTTTCGCTAATGTGAGTAGAACGACGATAACTGTGTTTACTTTTTTATGGTATAATACACAGCGATAAACACTTATTAGGACATCCATCCTACGGACACCCTATTGCAATCGACATACGCGGGTCAGTCAGGCGTCGTCGGTGTCTCGCGTTCACATATTAGATGAAGCAAAATGTTAAAAATTTTCATTTTTGATTTCACAAGAAAGTTTATAGATAATGAGCCGAATAACAACTTTGCTTAAATAAAAAAATTCTATATATTAGATTTTTTTAAGAAAAATTATGTTTTATAGCTTAAATTAACTTACAAAATATTTCACTGTTTTTATAAGAGGTGAAGGTAAATGCTAGGTTTTTTTTTAAATTTACAATTATTTCTTGAATAATAACTTAACTTGAAAATAAACAAGTTTCCATAAAAATGATGGTTGTTATGAACTTGAAAAATATTTCGCTACTTTTATAAGAGGTGATAACGGACGTTCAAGTTTTTTTTTATTTCATAGTTTTTTTAAGGTCAATTAATCTGTTATTTAGGATTTTGGCCTTTTGAATGCCCTATTATATCCAAATTTTAACTGTTTTTTCTATCATTTCAAAAATGCTCCTATATTTTGTATTATGGTAAAAATACATCATAATAGATAATATTATGTTTGCTTAAGTCAAAATTTCGTTTTTATTTTCTTAAGCTTTTTAAAAATAACTTCAATACACAATTTTATAGAATTTTGCTGAGAAGATAAAATAAACAAAATTCTCTTTAATGTTGATTTATAATTTAATTTCAAAAAATAAAAAAAATGTTTAAGTAAAAAAATGTTTGAAGTAAAATGAAATAAAGTCGAATTACGCGAAACTCGTGATCGAAATTCATTGATCTCATTTTCATTTTTTTTATTTTTCATCACGAATTTTTTTAAATTAGAGACAAACATTTTTTTGTTTGTTGTTTAATTATTAGAAAATATTTTGTTTTCTCTTTGAATGTTAGAGAAAGTTTCTTGAGCATTAATTTTTTTATTGTATGCTCACAATTTTTTAAAGCAGTGTTCAAGTACTTTTCTCAACTTTAAGAAAATGGTATTTTTTGGAACAAACTGTTTGATCAGTTCTAAATTATTAAATAAATTAAAATATTATCAACATAAATATTTAAGAAATTTAAAACTTTTAAAAACATTAAGAATGTAGAGTAAAACTTAGAAAAAATAACCAACTTGACTATAATATCCATTATATTTAATTAGACTAAAACGTTTCAAGATATAACATTTATTTAAAGATTATATATATTACATTTGATAGACTTCAATATTGTCAACTAATCTGGAATTTTCTCACTGTCAAATTAACTTTTCATTAATTCCTAATGTTAAGTTTACACAAATATGTAAATTATATTAATATTATAGTAATCACGTAAATGTAAAGTCATGTTTTAAATTTAGCTTTTTTCAACTATTTCTTTAAGATGATTACAGATATTTGTATAAAATAATTTGAATATATTTTAATAAAAATATTTTTTAGTTTTTTAAAACATTTATTTGTTTGTGAAGTTTTGATTTAATAATACAATAGTCTTGTGGAACTTGAACCGTTAGTCTCTGAACACATTAAATTAACTATAAAACAAGGATCATTGTCCATCCAAACCTAATGTATTTTAGGTCTTATAGTAAAACACGGCCATAAGTAATTAATAAGGACCAATCACCACACTGAGTGTAATGCATTTTAGTCCTTGTGAAAACAATTGAGCATTGATGCATGGCCTTAGAGTCACTCTTTCCAACTTCATATTGGAACTTGTAAACGATAACAAAAATATTACCAAAGAAAACTACATCACTGGTTTTAAAATATTCTGTATAGTAAGGAGTGTGATTTGGCTCCGAACACTGCAAATGAATCTTGTATACCATACTAAGGTTTGTGTTTTTAATTACCTGGATAAAGTAATTAGAAAAAGACACTAACTTAGTTTGTTACATTGATGTAACATAAGATGAAGTAAGCCATTATACTTGTGTATCAGCAATGCTACAAGAAACGGTTAAAATATTAAGAAGTACAAGCCGTTGGTCACCGTTATTTGTATGAGGTTCTTAAATCAGAATACATTTTGTATCACTTTCAAATTTTAAGCCCAAATCCTGAATTGTTTTTTGGGTTGCTTGCAATAATTTTTTGTATCTTATTTAATAATTATGATTATGTTCTCCTATTTAATAAAGACAACTGTGATACCTATGCATGCGATAGATAAAACATGCAACATTTTACGGTGTTGTACATTAATTAATTATGGAAAACAAAAACTTAAAAATACATTTGACATGAAAAATAAAAATAATTTCTTGTTACAAAATGTCCAACAATAGAACAACAAAATTTTATAAACACGCTCAACAAACAAACACCAATCATTAATGTGAAATACATTGTATCGAAAACATTGCAATGAGGAGTGATTTAACAACGAAATTGCAGTTATTTGCAAATAATGTCATTGCTGTTTAGAATTAAAACTAATTACGATTTAATGATTGGTGTATTGTCATTTCAACTTGTACAGAACTGAACAATTTAACAACAATACTTTTATGAACACTAGTACAGTACCCGTCGCTTCGCAGACGGTTGGCGAATAGGTTAAAAAAACAATGAACGAAATAAATAATAATAC
>JARUHE010337421.1:0-10617 GCA_031471125.1 Archaeomysis grebnitzkii | reverse complement strand
AATTTTGTTTAAAGTTACTGAATGAATCATCGCGAGACATTTGAACCGTCCGGTTCGTGGATTACTAGTTTTTAATTCTATTGAATGTAAATGTTCAGCTTCTGCTCTGTAATTCAAATAATATTGTGCATATCGATCGAAAAAAACCACAAGTGAGGTAAGCTTTATGTTATTTGAATGTAGATTACCTCACTTGTGCTTTTGTTGATCCATTACATTCGGCATCTATTTCTCATCTGCCGTAACATTTGTCAAACACCCACTCATGTGAATTTAAAAATTTAGTCTCCCCAACTTGACAGAATGATTGAATATTGAATGATGGAAAATTTATTTTATCGTAAATATATCCTAAAATTTGGTGCCTTGCAGAATGTATTTGGGGGTTGAAGGGGTACCCACACAGATACTCAGACATGAACTATTTAAAATGTTTTCTTTTAAATTTTACAAACCATAAACCAATACAATTTTGTTTCAATTTTTCAACCAATACAATTTTATTTCAATTTTTCAACCAATACAATTTTATTTCAATTTTTCAACCTATAACAATTTTATTTATGAATAAATTAAGTAAGCAAAAACTCATTCTAAGACATTAACTAGAATAATTTTTTGTTCTAGCCAAATTGGAGGGGCGTAAGTAACAACATTTCTTATATATGGCCATAGTAAGGGGAAATGTAGCAGAATAAGTCCATGTAAATCTTTTGAAATTTGCCACAAAACAGTTGTGTTTTCTAAACAAATTAATCAGTGCCGGGTATTGAGGCCAGTTTATTTATATATTCATTCATTCATCCTAAACAAAGGAATAAGAAGTCCTAACACAAAAGTGTTGATATAATAATAATTCTAATTATGTAAATAAAGAATGATTTACAATGTTGACGTTTTCTGATATTTCCTTTTACTATGGCTTGTGTTTGTGTTCTGGAGTGTTTTCCTGCTAAAGTTTATTCATTTGCTTTTAGTTCACCTTTATGATAATTTAACCTTACTGTTAAGTTAGCCTTAATGTTAAGTTAACCTCATTGTTAATTTAACCATATTGTTAGTTTAACCTTATTGTTAATTTAACTTTTATGGTTAATTTAAACCTTAATGTTAATTTAAACCTTAATGTTAGGTTAACCCTAATGATAAGTAACAAATGAACTATTTCATTTTTTCACCATTGTTTTGCATGTATTATAAATGATTAAATGAATTGTAAATAGAATGTATGAATTGTGGTTATCGAGCATGTCATCAGGCATCGGAAAATCTTTAGCGTTAAACAAATAAGTTTTAAATCTAATATTTACCAAGTTAAAGCCACATTTTTGAACTTCGTTTATTTTTGAGCAAAAATGTAAAGTTTTTTATTTGAAGAGTTCCAGACAATTATTGAAGAAAGTTTGTTTATTTTGACCCTTCAACAATAGTTTTTTTCTAATATAAATGTTTGAGTTAAGCTGAAAAACAGAAAGTCATGTTTTTGAGCTTTTGGCAAATGTTATTTTTTTACTTCATTTGAGATTGCCGGTCATGGCTAGTTTTTGTTGCTGGGTTTGGTTTCTTTTGTGTAAATGTGTATCAAATGCTTTTACTCGAACGTCGTCAGAAACGCCTATTTCAGCAGTGAGAAATGGCAAAATTGACACCCTGGTTGTTTATTTCAGGATGGAGATGTTTTATTTTCCATATTGCTGACATTTATTTATGTACTGAAAATAATTATAAATCGATGTTTGTGTTGATTGCAAAGGAGTCAATGTGTTTACAAATATATGTTGGAGATGTTGTCGAGTCTGGTTGTATTTAAGTTTTTGAAGAACCGCTACTACAATAAACTGTGAGGGAGTGTAAGGTTAGACATATCTAATGTTTTAATGATGGTTTTATGGTTGCAAAGTTTGAAGTTAAGTGAAGTGATTCTGTCATTTGGTCTAATTGCATGACTTGTCTTGTTTAGTATACTGAAGTGTTATATTTCCATTATTTTCTGTATGTTGTGTGCGTGTACTTCATATTGCCTGCTAACATGATTCTCCTACCTGATGATGCAAAACCCCATCAATAGCACGTAGAAACTGCCAATGATAATGCACATTGCCTGAAGAACAGCAGATGACACGCAAAACCTTTGATCAAACTCAGAGATCCACTAAACTTAAGAGAATTCACACTTGTAGCTTGGGAGTTATTGAGCCCCAATCAACCCTCCAAAGCTGGACAAACTCCAAACAATCTTTAGTTCCGTTCAAAGTAATTGATCCATGCCAATATACAATTCCAAATCCATCAATCCTACATCACACAAACCACCAACTTTCTTTTCCAAACTTGGCTCCACCGATGGAGCAACCAACAATCCCTGCATACTCGTAAACCACCGATGTTTGGAATTTTGTTGAGGGGTTGTAGATCAAATAAGTTTGTTTCTGTTGTGGGAGTTGTTTGTGAATGAATGTTTTGTTTAATGTAAGAAACCCACTTCCACTTGTGTCCTGGTCTGTCTGGCATTATTTTTGAGTGGTCATGGATATATGGAAGTATTTGAAGGAGTAGTTTTGGTTCTTGTATTTGCAGACTGTCTATGATATTGTTGTGTATATATTTATTGTATATTTTTTGTATATATTTATGATATTGTTGTGTATATATTTATTGTATATTTTTTGTATATATTTATGATATTGTTGTGTATATATTTATTGTCGTTTTGTTTTGAATGCTATTTACATTTCATTTTCATTATTCAAGTTTCTTAGTGAGTAAAATGTGTGTGTGTGCGTTGTTGGTGATTTAGATTGCAAGGGAGATTTATTTCTTCGGACCTTTCCTATCACAACTTTAACACTTTTTCAAAACCACTTTTATTAAAAAAAAATATTTTTATAAGACCTTGTAATTAATAATTCTATCAGTTTGTTTATTACATTTCAAACCAAACTTTTTTTTCAAACTGGTTGATTGACATTGGTCCACAAGATTTTCTAAATTGTTTTTCACACCAACGTTGGCGTTTGTCATAGAGTAGCTGTAATACTGAACTAAAAATAGTTTTTATTTATTTTTTCATCTTTTTGACACACTTTGCCATTCTAATATTTTGTGGGAATGTTTAATTCATTTTTTTTACTAACAATAAACATTTCTCCTGTAATTAGCAATGCTTTAAACCTGTTTCTAGAATTGTGGTATAAAAATTATTAAATTTTGAGTTTTTTGTTTTTGTTATTAACTTCTTGTCTGTTATAAGCGATAAAAAACATTAACACTCAATAAAAAATAAAAAGCAATTGTTTCACAAGTTTGGTTTAAAATGTTTTCTATGTTTTTGTCGGATGTTTTTTAAACTTTTTTTCATGTAATAAAATCTCGGGTTTTTACAGTTTTATACTATTGTACAGTCTGTAAAATAGCTTGCAAAGGATAACTAGTTTCCTCGTGTATAACACCATAGTTCCATGTAGATATTGCCTACAACTATATATTGTAGGCTTCCACATTGTCCACCCCAATAGGAATTCATATGGAACTTGTGCCAAACATAGCTCTAATGCATTGCCCTGTCTGTCAAACTTCAACAACGCCACTTGCTATGATAGTTTAGCATTGCATATGTAACATAAAAATATTAAATTCGTTTCTTAATTTAAATGTCCTGTTTTTGTGATTTTTAATTATTCACTAAAATGAATAATAAAATTACTTTTCAGAGATATTTTTTTAAAGAATGTGTTCAAATCAAAAATATCAATTTTGTTTGATAAGTGTTTTATTTCAGGCTTAAACCTTTGAACATTATTTCACCAATTATTTTGTCTATTTTTTCTAAATTTACTCCAATCTAATGAAAGTCAACTTTTCATCGAAATATACGGCATTCGTATAACAAAGATTTGTTTCTTTTTCTATCACAAGACGTGTGCTTCAAATTGAAACTATTTGTACATATTCAGAAGATTTAGTGAAATACATAAATGATTAAAGTAAACATGAACTATAGACAAATCCTTCTTTCCTGTACATATTCAGAGGATATAGAGAAGTATCTAGAGCATAAATTATAAGACAAATGTTTCTAATTTGAGTGATTAACGTTTCTAATTTTAGGCTCCAAGACCTCCCAAACAGCCTGTGGTTCAAGATTTCCAATTCTTCCCTCCGAGATTATTTGAACTTCTCGACAAAGAAATTTACTTCTACAGAAAAACTGTTGGTTACAAGGTTAGTTTTGGTCATGTTATATCAACCCATTTTTGTTTCAACCACCCAATGAAGTTATAGTTGGCGTTTTTGTTCTTTTTTAAGTGTTTGTCAGCTATAAATTAAAAATAATGATTACAGTAAAACAAGTTTCTATTTTGAACTTTTAATTACAAGTCTACAATTTATACTTTATGAAATGCAAAATGTTAGTTGTTGAGAGCTTAGATGGATTACTCAATTGTCTTGATGCTGTTGCTAATTGTGTTTATCACTTTATGGTGATCATCAGTACCAAAATAGTAATCTTTATACGAGTTACTATCACACAGCCTCCGACTGCAGTGCTATGCTTCAGTTAAATTTAGGGTGAAAAATTATTGCAATAATCTAATTTTTCTGATCCTACTTTTCAGGTCCCGAAAAATCCCGAATTTGGAGCAGATTCAACGCGCATTCAAAGGGAGGAGCAAAAAAAGATTGACGAAGCCGAACCAGTCTCGGAAGAAGAGCTGGAGGAGCGAGACAATTTGCTGACTCAGGGTTTCCTTAATTGGAACAAACGAGATTTCAATCAATTCATCAAGGCAAATGAAAAATACGGCCGAGACGACATCGAGAATATCGCCAAAGAGGTCGAAGGCAAGACTCCGGAAGAGGTGATGGAGTATTCGGCCGTATTTTGGGAGCGCTGCTCCGAACTTCAGGATTGCGATCGGATCTTGGCACAGATCGAGCGAGGCGAGGCTAAAATTCAACGAAGAGCATCCATCAAAAAAGCTTTAGATGCAAAAATGGCCAGGTATAGAGCCCCATTCCACCAGCTTCGCATCGCTTACGGAACGAACAAGGGCAAGAATTACATGGAGGAGGAGGATCGATTTCTCGTGTGCATGCTGCACAAACTCGGCTTCGACAAAGAGAACGTCTACGAAGAACTGAGAGCATCTGTAAGGTCTGCTCCTCAGTTCAGGTTTGATTGGTTCATTAAAAGTCGAACGGCTTTGGAATTACAACGAAGGTGCAACACGTTGATCACCCTCATCGAAAGGGAAAATCAAGAACTGGAGGAAAAAGAACGAGCCGAGAGAAAGAAAGGTCGGCCGAAAAATATGCCCAACATGAGGAACACGAAGAGAGCTTCCACGGGAACTCCTGACAATAGAGGCCGGAAGAAAAAGAAAGAGTGAATAGAAACTGTTTAACTCAAATTGAATTGACAAATATTCCAAACATTATTTTTTGAACTCGCTATTATTTGAATAAAGTTTTTTCTTATGTGATTAAACAATATGAAATGTATTTCATTATATGTAAGAAAATTGTAGTTTTTTTGCATTCATTTCATATGTTCCTGAACTCACATTTTGTTTATTTTTGTATCATAAACCATGTTCGTCAATTTTAATCATACATTGCTGACTTCATGCCTCGATCCATAATTAATTGTACATTGATGTTTTAGCTGGTAGGTAGTTTTCCAATTTTCTTTTTTGGTTAAGCCTTGGTTGCCAATTTTTTCATCCTTGAATTCGACTATTTTTTTATACTAATTGGTATTATCAAATAATTGGAAAATTGGTACTATGGAAGTTAGGTTTATGTTTAAGGATAATTCTTTTTAATAAAAATTAAGACTGAAGTTGGTTTCATTCTCAACATTACACATTTAGATTTAGTCTTTAGAATATACTTATTTGATAGCTTTCTACGTCTTCTGATTAACATTGGTTGATTAATCTATATATCTGCTTTTTGGTTATGTTATCCAAGTTAGGTAAAAAGTTTCTCTATTTGTTATACCTTGATGTAGAAAAGGGTCCTCTTGTATGACGTAAGGTCAATGTACTACTTGAATTATTAACGGCAAGAAAATTTGTTAGCTTACCTTACAAATTTTTAGAAATAAAACTATGTTAACATTAAACATTGAATCTTGTTTTATATGTATTTTAAATAATCTAGTATATTGGCTTATTTATAAGAATATTTTCATCAAAGATCTGGTTGGAGCTAGAACTGGTTCAAAACTATTTTTGTTTTACGAGCAGAGTTCCAGGTTTAGTTTTCTTGATTGTAGAAGAATTAAAAATCTTGAGGCAACATTAATCTTTGATTCGAGTAATAGAAGTATGTTTAGTATTTAAAAACAAAACTTATCGGTTGACAGTGGAGACATCCAAAAAAGTTAAAATTATAAGACCGGTCTTAAAGATGTTGATCCCTCAAAAAATTATTTAATGTAGGTTGTTTAGGATGATCATAAAAGCGAACGCAACCAATGTGTGGAGTCTGTTTTTAAATTTAATAAAATTCTCAAAAAGTTATTTTAAAAATTGATTCTACAAAATAAATATTGAATGTAGTTTTATTCTAAATTAACAAAATAAGTTGAGATCCACTACCATCAAAAAGTTTGTTAACGCCGTCTCTTTCAGGAAGCATTTTATTAATTTATTGTTATGAAGCGTAGCTGATAAATTATATTTAATGTGCTATATATAAACATTGTATTGTTATTATAAATACAAAATGTTCGTTTCATAGAGATAATGTTATCCCTTGTCGTTTCATCTATAGTTTTCAACTAAATACAAGCTATTAAGCCAGGCTACTGTGTCCCACAAGATTTATTTGTTTCACTAATTTAGAGTTTTAGAAAAATGTTAATTTAATGACATTTGTTTATAATGCACAGCCATTGTTTACACTGAAAATATTTCTCTAAAAGCCAACAGCAACATCAAAACTGGTTCATAGAGCGGCGTTGAAAATGTAATCCAGTTGACGGTGGCGTATGAAACAATATTTTAACTTGTCATGTTTCAAACTTATAATCAACTGCAAAAATGTAAATTAACAAAACGAAGGCTGAATTTTATAATACTACTGTAATAGATAGATTTAATAACCCAAATTTGTAATGTATTTAATCATAATAGGGACAACCTATGCATTTAAAATAGATTTATTATTCCATATTTAAAAATGGTTTCCACCTGACAAAAAATTGAACTATTGTATCATTATTTTTGGATTGGTTCAAGCCAATGGCCTTTACAACAGAGATAACGTTTGTCAGCTAACTTTTGCCGCATTGACTCTGGTTAGTACTTGAATAGGTGACTTAATTTAATTCCTTTCAACTTTCATGAAGATAGTGTACTTTGCAGCCATGGTCTGATAACCCCATTAACTGTAACAATACATATGCAAAAACCTTGAGGTTGCATATCAACATATCCCTATGATAAAACATGCGAAATATTAATGGAACCTATCTTATGGCATTCTTCATACCACAATTTACATATTTGACTGTGTATGGATAAAGTGCGATTAATAACATTCAATAACAATTAAGCACGAGTAAAAGTTGCGCATTGAAAGCTGTGATTGTTAAAAAAGTTTCTAAAATTGTTTTATTTTCAATATAACTTCATATATTATTGAATTAAAAAAAATTTTTATAATAAAAATACCTTTAAACCTTCAACACAATCTAAACATTTTTAAAATGTCTATTATTTAAAAAAGTTTTAATTTTAGGCAAAAATGTCATTTTTTTCATTTGTTTTAAATAAACTTTTCTCTATAAAACTTCAATTAAGAATCTCGGCTAACCAATAATTTCAATTTTTTTTATAAAATGTATGTTTCAATAAGTAAATATTAATTTGATGAGAAAATCTTTAGTGATACCATTGTAGAATGTCATGTTTTTTGTTTTCATTTAAACAAACTTTAGTGTAAAATTAATATTTTTTCATTGTTTTGAGAAAAATGCAAAAATTTTCATCCGCCGTCAGTTATTGAAGCTGGGTTTGGTGAAAATTCAGTTTAGCGACCACTTTTATTTTGAAATTTACTTTATAAATGACTTTATAAATAGTTTTAAATTGAAATATGAGGTGAATTTAGCATTACCGTGACCACACCTAACCTTACCTAACCTAACTTTGCTCATAAAATGGTTTTCGGTGTATTAGCTATGTTCAAACTTCTCCAAAAGTACTAGATTAAATGTTTAGAGCAGGTAAATCACATTATTTTTGAGCAGCTTGCACTGGCGAACGTACGATTCGTGCTTAATCTATCATTACTAATTTTGTATATTTTACTAAATTTTGTTATTAATGATCACCGTTTGTTCACATTCACCTCATATTTCAATTTAAAACTATTTATAAAGTAAATTTCAAAATAAAAGTGGTCTCTGAACTGAATATTGACCATTAGTTTAAAATAAGAAATAGTTGTATGAAATTGATTAACCATGTTGAAAAATGTAGTTGGTAGCCAGACATAAGCTAGTACAATTATACTATAGGCCTATAGCCAGCCTATAAGTTTAAAACTATACTTAATAAAAATTTAATTTATAAAAAAAAATCCCTCTAGACCCAACCACATTATTTAAAATATGAAAAAGCTATTTGAATTGAAAGATGTTTTTATATTAATTTCCAGTGAAAGTTTAAATTTATTTCTTAAACAAAGAACTTTAAAGTTGGCGCCATATTTAGCTTGAATAACCAATGAGGATATCGAAGCACCAGCCTCTGTAACGCGTCGGTCAACAACACCCCACCGCATATTATCCGTCTGACTTTTATTTCTTAAACACTTTAAATATAAACAAGTCTAACATTTAAATACAAACGTGATTTAGTTTAATAATTATGTGATACGTGCGAAAGAAAATAATCTATGTTAAAACAATGTTTATTAAACTATTTGATCATTTGTAAATTCAGTGTAAATTAAAGATGGAGACCCATTGCCTGAACGTTGTGTCACAAAGAAGGAAACCAACAATGATAGAAAACGAAGGGAATGTTTAATGGGTAACTAATTGTTTGTTTTTATTTTAGTTAAAATTTGTCTAAACATTCTACAAACAACTTAATAAATGCTTAAATTTTAGTTGTTTTAAATTTCACTGTGATATCGTTTCATTAAAGTGGATAATAGACTAGGCTGTTAAGCCTAAGGCATATAAACAGCCTATAATATTTTATTTCATAATACGTACTGTATATATTTTTAACTTCATTAACCTAAGCAATTTCGACTATTCTTAACATGTGAAGTGCCTTATTATTGTCTTTCACAGCCTAATTCGTTTTAATTTTGAGTTCATTGGCTATAGGCTACCTAGCCTAGTCTTAAAAGCAAAAGAAATAATATACTTCTCTATATCAAATTAATGTAAGGTTAGGTAATGTGAAATATGAACAAAGGACTTGTAATTGTTATCAGTTCGCGATAACAAAACATATCAGCATTTAGTTGATTAATTAAGCTGTGTCTATTTTCAATGGATATTGAATATATTTTTTATACAAAAAATTATATTTAGTTCTACGGTTTTTTGAAATATTTTAAAAAAGTTTCAAAATTTTGAAACAAATCGTAAAAATACATTTATCCCTTTTCATGATAGGATACCAAAAGTAATTATTACGGTTTTCAAAATGTACAGCAAGGCAAATTAAATTAAAGTATAAATACCAAAATAATCAATACAAAAATGCAATCAACAATCGAGGAATGTAAAAAACGAAATAAATATCAAAACTCATGAAACAGAATGTTTTGTTGGATAGATTGAACAATTCCCATCAATAAGATAACAAATAAAATGGGTCACACATATTCTTGATCACATTCACCCTAAAAGCGTCCAGTTCATACTACTGATCTCTATTGCTATTTTAATATAGAGATTAATGGTTCATACTGACCATATGTTATAACAATTTCAAGTGTCTCTTGGCAAATAAAAACTGCTAACATAACATTGAAAACTGCGTACTGGTCCAATAGCACAAGTGAGATAAGCTTTGTGTTATTGGAATGTTGGTTAATTCACTTGTGCTATTTTCTATCGAAATGTGAGTCACATTTTCGTATATTAATTTAGTTTTCTCACTTCCATTTTCCATCGATATCCAGTTAATTTTTTTTTCGTTACTCCCAAGTTGAAACTTTTGTTAACGTCTTAACGTTGGGAAGCGAATGTTGGATGTTGAAACACAGGTTCTCTTTATATAATTTTATTAAATTCATCCTGTCTAAACGAAATCTCAAGCCTCGCTGATCTTTCAGATCGAGTAAACTAACTAGTTAAATGGCGCAGGCACGTGATTGATTGCATTGATACTTTTAAATAAGTATCAAACGGTCACGTTCCTATTTTCTAAATAGGTCAAACATATATGAACATATCAAGGATAATTTCCACAGTATAAAACAGTTTTGTTATTAAAAACAAACAAAGTACGTTTGGAGGGCAACCCACCTTCATCAGCTGTTTTTAAAGAATATTTAAAAAAAATAAGTATTAAAACCATAATCTGTATCCATGTATACAAAACAACAAAAAACTAATTTGAAGTTAAGTACACAAAATCA
>JARUHE010337410.1:0-10617 GCA_031471125.1 Archaeomysis grebnitzkii | reverse complement strand
ACAGACACACATACAGACCCCCCCCCCACACACACACACATACACACAGACACAAATACACTTACACATACACACACACACACAAACACATATACACACGCATACACACCCTCACACACACACTCACATATATACACACACACACACACACACGCACAGACACAGACACACACACACACACACAAAGACACAGACACACACACACACACACACACACACACACACACACACACGTACACACGCGCACACACACACATACACACACACATACACACGTACACACGCGCACAGACACACACACACACTAACACACACACACACACACCCACACACACACACACACAAACGCGCGCGCATGCAGTATATATACTGTTTTATAAACCGGTTGTATCTATATTTAATTATATAGGTCTTAATTTTAAATACGTTTGGGATTTATGTTTTAAAATATATAATATACATATTTAAACAAATTCTAGTAATTATTAATACCTTAACTTTATGAAACATGCGATTTTATTTCATTGATTTTAATAAATATTAAATAACATTATTTAATTAGTTTTTCATAACCTTGACGAATACAAAAACTTTCGTTCCAAAAAATTATTTTAGTTTTTCACATTTGTTTTAGTTACGAACAACTTTTTACATTTCAAGTTTTGTTTTCTTTGAAAAGAATTATAAAAATTGATTGCTTTAATAACATTTTTACATCAAAGAAATTATAATTTCAAATGTCATCAAAATATAAAAATATAACTAGTAATATTTTTTCATGTTCTTCATATTTTGTTAATATTTTTAATTGCATAAAATTATATTGCTTTGCAACATTTAAATACAAAATTTGAAGAAGTACAATTATTCTTTTTATTGAAAAAATAGCATTGGTTACCTTCTTTATTGATCAGTAGCTAATATTTAATCCTCTAATGTCCTAACTGCTGTAAAAACTTTAATACATTTAGAACTTCAACCATTTTTTGTAACACCAGGGATACATAAAGACAGGGTAAGCCATGAGACGTATGTATCACTTGTGTTAGAAGAACATGTTCAAATGTTAAAATCTTATTACAATAAGAGTTATAGAGTTAACATTAGTAAAAGCCAAACACATTTTCATTGGGTGTAATTTAACCCATTAGTGCCTGAGGAGTGAACAAACAAAATTTTGATAAATCACACTCTGGTGAACACTAGTTTATGACTTTGCGAGCATTAATGTGAAGGATGGGGATGGTACAGTTGGATAAGGCTCAATTGTTCATGTGGTTTGAAAAGCAAACCCTGGACGGCTGAGGGCAGCAGGTTAAAAATTTCCTTCACATTAATGCTCGAAAAGTCATAAACAAAATGTTATTGACAACAATCTCAAAGGATTAAAGTTCGTTAATAACTTTTTTTTATTTACTCATTGTTTTAGTAATACAAATGTTACCGTACATAAAAAATATATACCGTACGTCATACAAAGTCAACATAAACGACATAGAAAATGTTTACTTTGTAAATTTTTGCCCGAAAGTTAGATAAAAAGAGAAAGATGAAAAACAAATTATAAAATAATTTAATGTTTTTTCAATTCAAGATAAACTTAAGCTATAATTAAAAAAGACTCCAACAAGGTACTAAGCTTAAACATTAATATATTATAATATAAAATTGTTCTTGCCTAAAGTGTAAATGAATGAAATACAATTCTAAAAAGCTGCATAATTAATTGAGTGCTATACTCAAATATAAAAGCAGATATTCTCTGTTTGAAGAGTAGAAGTTATTCTCCAAGTTACCTCCTTGATATACTTGAATTAATTTACTTTCAAGTTTTTTCATTATTTAATCATCTAGGTCTTTAGTGGCAGTATAAACCTTTACAGTAAAGCCTGTTTACCATTGTAATTATAATTATTTTAATTTAGATTATTATTATTATTTATAGTATTAATTATAAGTAATTCAGCCCTTCTAATAATAACTTGACAGGCGTTAATGAATTAAATGTTTGTCTTTAAGGTTACCTGCTTGCCTTATTATTGAATTGCTCTCCTTTCAAAGATCCAACAAGTTATGAAGGTTACCTTTACTGAAAATTTTACTAATATAGTGTTGGTAGTTTTTATATTTTCATCCTTGAATTTGTTATCCTCTGAAAAAATAATATATTATAAATAACAAACCCACTGTCAGATCGACTAGCATAGTCTAGTATCTTTCACTAATATATTCGAAAATTGATAAATCACTCTCTGGTGAAAAATAGTTTATGACTTTGCGAGCATTAATGTGAAGGACAGTTTTACACTACTGCCCTCAGCCGTCCAGGGTTCGCTCTTCAAACCCTGGGCGGCTGAGGACAGCAGCTTAAAAATTTCCCTCACATTAATGCCCACAAAGTCATATATTCGAACATTTTGACTTGACCTTAATGGACCAAACCCCGTTGCAGAAAGGAAGAGAATCGCAGCCTGGCCAGGAGAGGAATGGGAGGATCGTCGCCTGAAGAGGGAAGAATGATGTCGAAAAACCAGGTGCGGAGGAAACCTCGAAGTCTGCCTCCAATGGCCAACAAACCCAGAGCCCCGATCACGTCGACGAGTGAGGTAAGTTCTTCTGTTCCTCAGGGGACGAGTTAGGCCTCTGTTAATTAACACCTTAACCGTTTCTTGTAACACCGGTGTTACATATGTCTAATGGCTTACTCCATCTTAGGTAACACCAGTGATACAAATTAAGTTAGTTATGTTTGTATTTACTTTATACGGGTAACTAGTTACCCGTATAGAAAAAATAAAAACATAAATAACTTATTTTATACCACTGGTGTTACCTAAAATTGAGTAAGTCATTAATCTTATGTAACACCGGTGTTACAAGAAACGGTTAAAGTGTTAAGACAAAGCCGTTGTCTATAACATAAATCTCTGTACATGATACGATTTTTTTTATCTCGTTGTATTTATACAAACTTAAGCAACTGGTGACGAGTTTTTGTAAAATGAACATCTTAACTAAATTGTTAAAGCATAAATGAGATTCCACATACTGTAGTCTTTTCCAAGTCCTTATAACATAGTAAAATAGTTCAGGCTATTAAATTTTATAACCGAATTTTAAAAAGTTGCATTTGAATCTACAGAAGATTTGTGAAGAAAAAATATTCTACTACACCAAATGTTAAATTGTAAATGTCAAATTTTGAAAAAATAAATAAAAATATCCACCAAATTTAGAAGTCGACTGTTTTCAAATTGTCATTGAAATGAATGGATTATATTCAGGTCGTATTGATGCTCAAATGTCATTTCATCAAGACCTTAATGTCTTTGAATTAATTTCGGTAATGCAATGTAAGGCGAACTTTTATTTCTCTATGCTCTGTTGTCTATTTTATGTTCTTTATTTTTATTTTATTTTATTTATTTTATTTATTTTATTTATTTTATTTATTTTATTTATTTTATTTATTTTATTTATTTTATTTATTTCATTTATTTTATTTATTTTACTTATTTTATTTATTTTATCTATGTTATGTTCTTTCTTCTCGTTCCTCAATGCTATATTTGTTTGGTTTTGCTAACATAACAAAACAGTAGTGATGTGATTAGCTAGATTTGATCACTTTACAATTTGCCATAATACATCATCAACATCATAAAAACCATAAGATTAATAATAACAACTATTGAGCCACAGCAAAATACCAAATCATAACAATAATAATAACAACCCTCCCATCCTCCACAGCAGGAGGCAGCCGAACTGCGCAAGTTCATCGGCTCCCCCCCTCCCACAGCCCTGCGCGGACGCGCCCTCTCCTCCTCAGGGGAGGGCTTCGTGGAAGTGGAGTCCCAAGAGGAAGTCTTCACCCCGGAGGAGGACGAAGAGGAAGAGACGATGGTCTACAGCCCCGACGCCAACGATGACGACACTGCGCGGCCGCGCATTTTCCTGCACACGGCCCCGCGTCCGTCGACACCCCCGCCGCACCAGCAGATGTTGGCGGCGTCGGCGTCGTCGTTGTCGCTGCATTCTCTGGGGACGCGATCGCCGATCCCGTTCGCCAATGAGCTTCAGCCTCCGCCGAAGGTGTTGGCTTACCAGGGGTCGAAGAGCGCCGAGGCCGTGCAGGTGAGGCTGGCCGCCGCTGGGTTCAATTATGTTGATCCGATGATTTTACAATAAATTAATAAATCAGTTTAATTTATAAAAAAAACATTTGCTTATTTTGTACAAAACTAAAATCAAATGAACTTAATATTTAAAAAATATTTATTATTAATCATTATATTAGATTTATTAAGTGATTTACTTACTGGTCCCCACTGCTTGGGTGGAAATTAAGGGAACCCAAATACCCATACCTGTAAACCAATTCATGATATCGAATGGTTCTGACATAAAGAAATGGGAGTGATTGAGCAGATTGTCCTCTGCTAGGATAAATTGGAACAGGTCAAGTGAAATGTTCAATATATTATGGGCAGAGTGGCTAGTTTATGTTGTCTATATGGTGTTGGTAAATTTTTAGTGATGTTTGTATATGAATCTGGTAAGATTTTTTGGTAGTGTTCTTTTGCTAGGATATATTGGGAGTTGTTGTTGGATGACTCTGCTATGAGGTGAGTTTCGTTATGCTTTTGAGTAGATGATTGTTTTTGAATGTTCATGGTGGTGATAGAAGAGGTGGAATTTTTTATAAATTTTATAATAATGTTTAGCTGGAGCGATTATTTTGTATCGAAGATGGGTGGTTGCATTGCTTGGAAAGTGACATGGTGACGTTGGTTTATTGTTGTTGAAAGAAATTATGGTTCTCTAATGTTCAAGTGATATTCATGTAAGAGAGACGTATTCAATACAAAAATCGGTATAATGAAAACTTGAAATTTTTTCCATCAAAAATGTACTAAAAGCAAAAAATATTCGCTTCCGCCTCCGTCCCAACACACAACCTAAGAATATATAATCAATTTAAACACATAACGTTCCCCACTCACACATCTGACCGCACACTAAACCTTATAATAACTAGATGCACAAATTATACCAATCTATTACATACACAATACTCTTCTTTCATTTCAGATCACTGCTTAATAAAGTTGTTTATAAGCCTACCTTTATTAAATAAAGAACATAAATACACTAAATATCGTAAGCTAGACAGTATAAACATCATATATTTTTCCAGCGATTTATTAAAGACTGATAATCTAAAAGAAAACCTAAATATTTGTAATATTGACCAACTTGTAACAATGTACTTAAAACACACACTTATTCATCATGCCCATTTAATACCGAAGATGATAACAATCTAACAAACGTTAACCTGGTATACATCCTATTTAAAAAAAACTAAAAATCAAATGTAAACGTGAAAGAAAATTGTTAACAACGAGAGTTAGAATCTTGCTCACAATTTTTTAAGCTCTTTAAAAAATATATTTCACTGAATGTACGAAAGCCAGAATATGTACTTTCAACCCAAGTTCCTAAATTGCTAAAACGACCAAAAAAATATTTTCCCTCATTATTGAACTATCTGAAGACAACAAAATCATTTCTTAGTCATTCCAAAATATGAATTATTTATGCAAAATGTTTCGAATTTTTTATAAATAAAGCAAGCACTATAGTTGATAAAACAGCTACTAGGGTAAGCATACTAAACGTCGACCCCCTGTTATATGTTGACCCCTTTATTTAAAAAAAACACATTATGTACTAAGTATTTAATATTTTGAGCTAATAATTACCCTACATTAGCATTACACAATTAAGATTATTGATACCAAAGGAATTTAAATCAGCAAACTTATAACTGAGATATGATCAGTTGGATGACATCGGTCGATCTTACACCCTTGTGCTTAAATGGTCTTACCCTACTCAAAATCAAGAACACCTCAATGATATAATTGATTACACAATAGTAATAAATATCCGAGTTACCTAAGCTAAATAAATTTACTTCATTAACCGAAACATAACTTCTCAAATTGATAAGTTCAACTACCAATAAGACTTCCGAAACCCCTAACTATAATAATAATCTGCAACTACAGGTGTATTACCAGATCCTTAGAAAATGGATCGGATTATTCACACTATCAAAAATAAAACCAAGGATTTACAATTATAAATGCATCGTCTAATAAACACCTTTCCATATCTTTCAAAACCCTTGAAAAAAACCCTGTAATTTTAAAGATTATTTCTCACTTCAATAAACTACCTGCAAACAATATGCTAGCTGTGAAACTATTGTTATAAAAATAGCGTCTGATCTTCTGAATAACATTGACAACACAAACGTACCATTTCTATCCTTACTTGACCTACCAGCAGCTTTTAACATAGTAAAACATAATACTTATCAACATTTTACATCATAATTTCAATATTTCATAAAGGGTTTGTCATGGATACAGTCAATATGGAAAACAACAAGGAATTTGCCTAGGCCCCATAAAATTCAATACTTACATATCATCACTATGCTACTACAGAATAATATTCACCTACGTTAGCAATCTGTGCTGATAAACATCAGATTTACCTTCAATTTAAACCTGATCAATCGACTTTTATGGAAACTCACAATGAAATAGCAGCATGTATCAACACAATCCATAATTCTCTACTAACTCATTTTAGCTCTCATTAACGATACAAATAGGTAGCAGCAAATAATTCAACTAAATAAATATAATAACATTAAAGATAGGAGCTGTATCAATTCAACTATCTACACATGCCAAAAAATTTGGAGTCATATTTGACCAGAACCTAACTTTCAAAAATCATATTTCCTCCACCTGTAATAATTTTTTTTATTCATTTTTTTAGTTTTACTTTATTTTGTTTTAAATTGGTATAACACTATAAAATAAAACTTACTTTCTTATATTATTACTATATTATTAATGCAAAGTCATAAGTTTAACAAAAAAATAGAAGTCTCAAAAAAAAACAAAAAACAAAAAACAAAACGAAAAAAAACGTGTTTTTTGGCAAAAAAAACACTGAGGAAAAAAAACATTTTTTGCAACACTAGTCGTAATGTGTTTTTCCTAATCTGTATATTCCCGTCGTCAGTAGATGGATTTAACTAAGTCAGTATTTACACATTAATTACGTTCGGTACTATGATACATCTTGTAATGTTTTTATTCAAGAGCACTCATATCCATTAGTATAAATACGTATGTGAGATTTTCTTCCTACGCATGTCATTTACATGTTTATATGAGAGTCACTGTTCCTTGCTAGTCTCACAAAAAATTGTATTCTCATATAATGTAGAATGCATTGGTGTAAGCTCCATGACAATTACTACCCAAAATAATAAAAACATTATTTTCGGTTATTTGAAACGTTGTTGAAAATAAATTTTATGTTTTGATACATTTATACAGGTAAATATTTGCCTGTATAAATGTATCAAAACATAAACTAACTTGTTTTGTATCACAGATGTTACATAAGATGGAATAAGCCAGTATACTTATGTATCACCGGTGTTACAAGAAACGGGTAAAATGAAAATATTTTTATCAACATTTATACATCAATGTGATTGTAAAATCAAATACCACAAACATAATTTTTATCTAAGAAATACTTCGTTATTCATACCCAACGGGCATTTTAATGTTGTCACAACGTTACTACAACGTCGTTTTAAAATCCTTTAACATTTATACAACGTTGCCTTTTGCAAAACCTTTGTCATTGGAATTAGTTTTGAAGCCAACGTTGTATGAACATCTAATAACGTTGTTTAAACGTCATAACAACTTCCTGTGAATATTTGACTCTAATCAACTTCAATACAACGTTATATGAACGTTTTTAAAACAACGTTGTTTCACCCAACCATTGCTTAACGTTTATGAAACGTCTGTTTATAACTATTCTATAACAAACCTATACTCAACGTTTCATTAACATCGTTTATGTAACCATAGATCAACAAACGTTAAAGTTGAAACAACGTTGTTTTAAAAATGTTCATACAACGTTGTAAGGAAGTTGTCGGGTGTAAAAAGTTGGTATAACGTTTAAACAACGTTATAAGATGTTCATACAACGTTGGTTTCAATAATAATTCCAATGGCAAAGGTTTTGAAAAATGCAACGTTTGAATAACGTTTGTATAACGTTTTAATAACGTTTGTATAACGTTTGTATATAACGTTTGTATATAACGTTTGTATAACGTTTGTATAACGTTTGAATAACGTTTGTATAACGTTAGAATAACGTTTGTATTGGGTTTGTATTGGGTTTTTTGCTTAACAAACCTCAGTTCAACTCTCAAGCAATGGTTGAAACGACGTTGTATCCCCACTGGGTAGGAACGAAATATAATTCATGTCGTAATGTTGTAGGATAAAATAAAATAAATAACAAATATAAATCAAAATGATAAAAATATCAAATATTAAAAATAAATATATTGATAAAAATAACACAAATATTAACAATAAATAAAATAATGAAAACCAACAAATATTAGCAATAAAGACAAATAATAAATATTAACAATAAAGAAAAAATAATAACAAATATTAACAATAAATAAAATAATGAAACAACAAATATTAAAAAAAAATAAAAACAACATAAGTTAACAATAAATAAAAACAACAAATATTAACAATAAATAAAATAATGAAACAGCAAATATTAAAAAAAATAAAAACAACATAAATTAACAATAAATAAAAATAACAAATATTAACAATAAATAAAATATTGAAAACAACAAATATTAAAAAAGTAATAAAAACAGCAAACATTAATAATAAAGGGAAATAATAAAAATAACAAAAATCATCATAAAATAAAATAATTAAAAGATATTAAATATAAAAAAATAAAGAAAAATAATAAATAATAACATACAATATAAAAAATAAGTAAAATAATAATAATTGACAATAAACAAAAATAATAATATAAAAACGGTATGTATCTACAATAAATTGGTAATAAATACAATAAATAATGCTATTCCAGAAAAGAATAAAGTATTTCATCGAAAAAACAAACTAGCATAATTTAATGTTGAATATAACAATAAATAAGAACATTAATATTTTCATCAATGTTAATAGTTATAAAAAGGACACAAATAATATTAATAATAACAAAATAAAATAAACTCTACTATTATTATTACTATATTATATAAAATACAATATTATTAACATTACTAAAAAGAAACAATTCTATTTGTTATTACTTTTAATGTTAATAATAATAAAAAAACGCATTTATTATTACTATCAATGTTAATAACAATAATAATAGTAATAAAACAAGAATTAATAATAATACTGTTAATGTTAATAACAACTACAAACCTAAAAAATATTATTACTATCATTGTTTACAACAGTAATAAAAAAGTAATTATTATTGTTAACAACAATATCAATAATATAAATAACAAAAATGATTAATTATTATTACTACTAACAACAATAATAATATTAAAAACAATACAATACTACAAATAAAAAAATATGAGATTATTAATACTACCAGTGCTAATACTAATAATAAAAATAGTAATATTGCAAACAAAGTTGAAAAGAATAAGTTTAAAAGAGTTTAGTTATAGCTAGAGACAAGCCTTATCTCTCTCTCTTCTACTGGCCTACAGAGAGATGTGTTTTATCTCACTACAGAGATAAGAGACAAGCCATTTAGTAAAAGGTTGCTACACAGTCTAATCTATTTTGCTATCTCACTGATAACACAAACCCTACCGACACAACATTTGGCGTCAACCTAAATTTCGCGTTAGCAACTACAAACTTCTCTACTAAATCTGCAGATTTATTCCACTATTTGGCAGATGTTTAATTTCGCGATTTATCAATTGGCTGATCTGTTGATATGTATCAAAATGTGTTTATATACGAAGGCACGGTTGCCTATCGCTTGTTCGCTGTTTAAATTTATTTCAAATTTCTTTACGTTTATAAATAAACTTTTATTTTTTATTTTGGTTTATAGTTCCTCTGGAATTTATTTCATTAAGGTTTATTTCGATTGTTTTATTTTTTGCTGCATTTAATTGTTATGGAAATTCCAGTGAATAGACGTTAGTTAGATTTGTTTCTAATTTCTGATGATATATTATAAAAAATAAATTTTTCATTAATAACATTTAGAATTTTCATTGATAACATTTACAATTTGCATTAGTAACATTTACAATTTTCATTAATAACACTAAGAATTTTCATTGATAAAATTGAAAATTTTCATAGGTAAAATTAGAGTTTTCATTGATAAAGTTTTGTATTTTCATTAATAAAATTTAGAGTTTTCATTAATAAAATTTAGAACTTTCATTAATAAAATTTAGATTTTTCATTAGTAAAATTTAGATTTTTCATTAGTAAAATTTAGATTTTTCATTAGTAAAATTTAGAATTTTCATTAGTAAAATTTAGATTTTTCATTAAAAAAATTTAGAATTTTCATTAGTAAAATTTAGATTTTTCATTAATAAAATTTAGATTTTTCATTAGTAAAATTTAGATTTTTCATTAGTAAAATTTAGAATTTTCATTAGTAAAATTTAGA
>JARUHE010337399.1:0-10618 GCA_031471125.1 Archaeomysis grebnitzkii | reverse complement strand
GAGACACATCATAAAAACTAGCGACCCCGTATAAAAACTGGATAAAGCTACAGAAGAAGAAGAAGTAATTATTACAATTTAATGTTAAGATTATTACATTTTGATGCTATTATTTGTATTATTTATAATGATATTATTAGTAGTAATAGTGGTAATAAGTGTAGTAGTATTGATTGTGCTAGAAATTTTGATGTACTATTAATGTTAATACTGTTAAGAAAGTTTGCCTTGAAGTACCATTGTATTACTAACTTATGAGATTAATATTGTTGTTATCACTATACTCGGTACTGATATTCTACGTCTTTATAATGATGATGATGATCATCATCATTATGTACTGGTGATAGTTGTATTTATATTGTTCAACTATTGTATTAATATTATTACTAACATTGCTATTTTTCGTTTCATATCGTTGGTTACTAATACAACAATACATAAATAATTACACTAGCAACAGCAACCACTATTCAACCATTAATACGACTATTACTATCATTATTATTTTAACTAACCTTAATAACTATTTCATTCTATAATCGTCCGAGTTGATGAGAATGTTAATGTTTCTTTTATATTTTATGTGGGAAAGAGGAAGGACGTAATAACCATACTGCAACGTCGTTCCATGATTTATGTTAAAAATCTTAATTCAAAATAAAATTAACATTCTAAAAAGTTCCAAAAGTTAATAAAGATTTTTTTTTCATTTTTGGCTACCCGAATGACTAATAAACACGTCTTGCAATTTCTTGAAGGTTCTTGCAAGAATGATGGACGAACTTGCTGGTTTCTTGTATGAAATTGCACAAATTCTGCAAGACAATTACAGGGAAGGCTTAACCCATTAAAATCACATGGTCACAAGGGTTGAAATCCATTGAAAGTACTGATGAAAACAACCCTTAACAAAGGTTCAAGTGAAGGATATTACATATGGATTGATAATAGCACAAGTGAGGTAACCTCTATGTTATTGCAATACGGGTTACCTCACTTGTGCTACTACTGGTCCTGTTTTGTACTCAGAGCAACGTAAACCTTTCGAATATATGGAACAATAGCACAATTGAAGTAACTCATGTTCAACTAACATAGAGCTTGCCTCACTTGTAAAGGATGATAAAACTAGAAAAACAAACTGTTTTTGACAGAAAAAACAAATCCTTATTAAATCTGGTATAATAATGTTGTTTTATATATATAAACTAAGTGAAACAATAGAATATATACTAATATACATTTTATAACTAATGGTAAAACGATAAATTATAATGTATTAATATTTAAAGTTAGAATTTACGATAGTTTTTACTACAGATAAATTTATTTGAATTAAAATAAATTTTTATATTCAATAACGCATATTTCAAGATAAGAAAACAAATAAACAAACTCAAACATGGATAAACAAACAAAAAAAAACATAAAAATAGCTAACGGAACGCCATAAAAAACTAAAAAAGTATGGAAGATGAAAAGAGAATTTTTATTTAGCCAAAAGTGTTGTTTTTATTAATTTGAACCTCTTTAAAAGTGGGATAAAATTTCCATAACTCAACCCTTTAACGACAAGCTTGTCAGGCCAGTAAGGATGAAATTACATTGAAGTTATCATTGAATGTCATCTTTATTTACGTTCACTATTTGTCCCTACAGGTGTTAAAGGGTTAAAGATCGAGCCGGGGATAACCACTGCTAATGGTTTCAAAACACGATTTGAGGGTTACAGAGTATGAAAAAAGTTTCTCTACAGAAAAAATTGAAAAGGATTGGTTTTCAATTTTTTTGGATATTGTTCGAAACTGTTTTCGGTTGATTAGACATTGGTTCAGCGTGTCTAGGGTTTGTCTTTGATAATTAAGACATTATTCAATAACTTGGATTTCTTTACACTTTCATTTGTTTTTGCGTTTCTTTGGTTTTTAGTTTATTTGTCTTTTTTTTACCTATACTCATTCATTTGGGTTATCTTTTGTTTTTATTTATTTGGCTGTTCTTTTGGCTTTTCATTTGTTTGGCTTTTCTTTTCACTACTCATTCATTTAGTTTTCTTTAGGTTTTTAGTTTATTTGGAATTTTTTTGTTTGGTTTTACTTTCATTTTTCATTAATTTAGTTTTTCTTTCCATATTTTCAGTTATTCTTATAAATATATTTGAATAAGATGGATTTTCATGTAATCATAATAATTGCCAGAAACTTAATGGTCTGGTCGAAATTTATGTTGACGTTTGTTGATAGTTTTTAAGGTTTGCTGGAATTTCATAGCTTTCACGACAGGTTAATTTGAACTGTTGTCGGTCGAAATTGAAACCCTTATTTCATTAGTTTTTACAAACTTGAAAAAACTATTAATTATATAAATATTTATACTGCTAAGCCCTTACTAAAGTTATGATAATTATGCAACGAATATTTCTGTAATGTTTGGTTATTTTTTGTAGTTTTTATAAGATTTAGGACAAGTTTGGCCATTGAGTTATTTGTTCCATATTCTGTATGCAAAAAGGGCGAGAGCAAGAAACATAACTTGTCACAAAGGTTAATTTTAGAGTGTTGTATTAACAATAATAATAGCAAAAGTAGTAATAATAATAATAATAATAGTAACAGTAATAATAATAACAATAATAATAACAACAGTAATATTAAATACAACAAAATATCAACAACAACAATAACACTAATGCTTACTTCTAAAAAACAACAACAGTGTTAAGACACAAAGATGTTTCATTGTATACAAAAATAACAAATAACAAGAAACAAACAATTAAAACATAATAAAACGAACAATAACGACGAGAACATTAATAACAACAACAAGAACATTGATAATTATTTAAATAATAAGAACAACAGCATGAAAATCAACAGCATTAAAAATAACAAAATACATAAACAAATAAAAATAATAATTATAATATAAAAAATAACAATTACAACAACGACATGATTTAAATGTAAATATCATTAGAAATGGATTGACAATAGCACAAGTGAGGTGAACTATGTTATTTGAATGTGGGTTACCTCACTTGTGCCATTGTCGATCGAAATGAAGGTTCGATTAACAACAAATTTATTTTTGCGCGTAATCAATTAATCTTTCCCGCGTAATTGTTCGAATTAAAATTTTGGAAAAAGAATTGTGGGTAATTAGAAAATTTCTTTATTTGGCGGTAATTTGGGCGTCTATTGCAAACTTTAAATTAATTTTCTTTCCGAGAAACCCATTAGTAGATTTTGGCAAATAAATATAAATTACTTCATTATTATTATTATTATTATTATTACTATTAGTGTATCATTATTATAAATATAAATTACTTCATTATTATTATTATTTTGTTACTAATGTTAATTTTATCTTTATCATTAATGTTATTATATTTATCATTACTATTATCATTTCTGACAGTGTATCATTATTATAAATGTAAACTATTTCATTATAATTATTATTTTATCATTAGTATTACATTAATATTGGTCTTATCATTTTTGTTTTTAACATTATCATTAATACATTATTTTATCATTAGTATTACATTACTTTTAATGTTAACATTATTGTTTTTTTATATTTTCGTTAATGTTATTACTTTATCATTAGTATTACCCTTACTATTAGTAGTATTACTTGTTGTTTTCGACATTATTATTAATATTATTTTTTATGTTAAAATTTTCATCACCATCTTATTGGATAAGTTTTATTGTATTAGCAATATAAAATATGTTTTGAACTATTTGACATAATAGTTGTTCTGTTGGTTTTGTATAGCTTATATAAAATATTTAAAGTCTACTGTAATATTATTATCAGCAAAACTATTATTGTTTTCATTATTATTGCTAATGGTTTTTCTGTCACCACACAACGTCGCCATTCATTATATTCTTATAATTAAAAATATCTTCAATCTCTCATAGCATTAAAACTTAAAAAAAGTAATTTGTAACAAACATCAAACACAAAATTTGTTTCATCTCAGAAAAATAATATTTTTTTTCGATCGAATGAACGACTTGTTAGGCAATGTTAGGTTTGTCTTCTAAGTTTAAATAACTTTTAAATTCATAAGCTACGAAGAAGAACTGAATTTAGGTTATGTCAAGACTGAAAATATGCTTAAAAAAGTATACACTACATAAAAGAGCTAAGACTAGGTTAAACCAAAGGAGTAACATTTGTTTGGTTATATTGATAGCTTAACTCTAAGCTACAAAATATAGATTATAACAAAAGGCTACATCTAGGCTACATCAATAACCTTTAAATGATTACCCTTTTAACCCATAGTTTTTCTATTTGTAAGACAATTAAATAATAAATGAACGAAATATAATATTAAATAAGTACAAAAAATAGGCTACATAAGTTAGGCTACGCAGCCGATCTGAAACTAGGCTACATCACCCTTGGTGGCCTTACGATGGGTCCGTTACTTATGAACGAAAAATTTCGAATGTAATTGAGCGTAAAATTGTGTTTTCGATTTTCTAAATGAAATTACAGCCGAGCTTAAATTCAATTTTGTTTTCTTGCAAAAACAATTAATTTTCCACCCGACATTTACTGGACTTATTTTTTATGGTTTGGTATGCTCAGTGTTTGATACTGATACCATCATGTTTACAATTATACTGATATCATCAGTGTTTAATATTGATATCATTAGTATTAACAATTATACTGATATAATCAGTATTAACAATGGTACTGATATCATTAGTATTAAAAATTATACTGATATCATCAGTGTTTAATATTGATATCATCAGTATTGACAATTATACTGATATAATCAGTATTAACAATGGTACTGATATCATTAGTATTAACAATTATACTAATATCATCAGTGTTTAATATTGATATCATTAGTATTAACAAGTATACTGATATAATCAGTGTTTAATTTTGGTATCATCAGTATTGACAACTATACTAATATTATCAGTTTTTAATATTGATATCATCCCTATTTAATGTTGATAACATCAGTGTTAATAATTATACTGAATATCATCAGTGTTTAATTTTGAAATCACCAGTCTTAACAATTATACTGATATAATTAGTATAAACAATTATACTGATGTCACCAGAAATAATGATGACACTGATATAATCAATACTAATCATTACATTGATATACTCAGTTTTAATGATAGTCGGTTTGTTTATATACTTCATTAGTCGGCTAGTTAATATATTCCACTAGTCGGCTAGTTAATATATTCCACTAGTCGGCAAGTTAATATATTCCAATAGTCGGCTAGTTAATATGTTCCACTAGTCGGCTAGTTAATACATTTCACTAGTCCGTTAGTTTATACATTTCACTACTCCGATAGTTAATACATTCCACTAATCGAATAGTTAATACATTCCACTAGTCGGCTAATTAATAAATTTTTTACTAGTCGATTAGTTTATACATTTCACTAGTTGGCTAAACAGTTTTCTCATTTCACTAGTCGGCTAGATAATACATTTCACTAGATGGCTAGTTAATACATTCCACTAGTCGGCTAGTTAATACATTCCACTAGTCAGCTAATTAATAAATTTCACTAGTCGGTTAGTTTATACATTTCACTAGTCGGTTAGTTTATACATTTCACTAGTTGGCTAAACAGTTTATACATTTCACTAGTTGGCTAAACAGTTTACTCATTTCACTAGTCGGCTAGATAATACATTTCACTAGTCGGCTAGTTAATACATTCCACTAGACAGCTAATTAATAAATTTCACTAGTCGGCTAGTTTATACATTCCACTAGAATGTTGACTTTTATGAGATGTCGAAAGAGAACATTGTACAATATTCGCTGAGCTATGAATCTATTTTTCAAATTATATTTCAAACTCTATATTTTATTTATTTGATATTTTATTTATTTGATATTTTATGTATTTAACATTTTATTTATTTGATATTTTATTTATTTGATATTTTATGTATTTAATATTTTATTTATTTGATATTTTATTTATTTGATATTTTATGTATTTAATATTTTATGTATTTAATATTTTATTTATTTGATATTTTGATTTCGAAATTATAAAATTTATTTATTTTATTTAACTTAACCAAATTTTACCAACACAATATGTATTGTTGTTATTATTATTTCTAGGATAGTAAAAAAATATATACCTAGAAGTTTGTGTATAAGAAACTTATGTAAAAAAGTATGTTCCTGAATAAAAAATTAAGTAAAAAAGAATTGTTTACAAATAAAATGTTGTATCTAGGAAGTTATCAATTCATTTAACATGACATTCGATAGCCTTCAAAATGTAAAGAATATGTCATACGATATGAAAATTGTCATATAAATATGACATTTTATACAATGTGAATATGCAGATATGACACGATACACGATACAAAACTTACTTTGGCCGGGGGTTACAAATTTGTTGTTTGTTTTATGATCAATATTTATTAAACAAAATAAAGATATTTACAATTCAAGATTTTTCTCTATATTATTTATTTGACAATTTTAATGGAATAAAGTGGCAGAAATTATTCTGTATCTATGAATACTGGAAAATAAATGTTTAAAAAAAAGGCATCTTATTTATAGAAGAAATAATTTTTCATCAGGATTTGGATGGGAACTTACCTTAAAAATTACTAGTCAGGAAAACAAAGCCAAGCTCACCATAGTTATAATGTTTTTAATTAGTATTTTTTGTTTAGTACAAAATTTAAATTGTAACTTATTAAAATTGTTTTCATATTCAATTTTATTTATATACTTACTGTAAGTGAAAATAAATACAAGAAATAAATCCTCAAATGTTATAAAACTTAGTTTATTAAGGAGTGCTTTTGACCCAACTTTTTCTTGATTCAATCAAAATGGTGTAACATTGTATTAATGTGATTGAATCGCAAAAAACATGATTTAATCAAGAAAAAACAGGATCAAGAACTCGGCTTTAGTTTCCAAGCTTCAAAAATTGTCTCTTATATAGTATACATATAGAAATATATTATTATTGTATTTATATTATTATACGTCATGTATATTCGCTTGATCAGCATTTATCAAGCGAGGTCTTATAAACAGATAGATCATTGAACTTACAGGTCATTGATCTATTTGTTCGTATGTTCTTATAATTTATCTCATTACAGTCAGTATTGAGATAGACTTGGTAATATTAAGTTCACTAAATAAATTATTAGCTTGTAGTTTTTTATTTATCCATATTTTATATATTACACTTAAATTATATATTAATTCATAACCAATATTCAATTTAAAATACAATTAGAAATCTCTTAAGTTAAAAATAACAGTTTTTTCTAATCATTTAATGTAATTGTTTAAGATTAGGTAATTTAAATTTTCAAAATAGATAACAATAGATAAATACTAAACAAAAACAATTATGAATAGTAATAAGAAATATATAATAAATAAATACTAAACAAAAACAATTCTGAATAGTAATAACAAAAATATAATAAATAAATACTAAACAAAAATAGTTATGAATAACAATAATAATACAATAAAGAATGTATTTCAAAAATTCCATACCTTGTCTTATGCAATAGAAAGTTTGAAAAAATAAATAAAATAATTTGTGTTTCTTAATATAAACATTTTTTACTTAAAGGTTGACCTTTCAGGTCAAAGGGTTACATAGCTCTGGAAAACCTTTAAAAATCCAAAAATGAAAGTAAAATGTATCATTATTAATCTGGTAAATTTATTACTAGTTGGCAACTCTCAATTAAGCTGTAATTAGTAATTTTGTTTTTGTATTTACGAGGGAAAGTTAAAATAAAATAAAAATGAAATTCTTGTTTTATTTCTTATTTCTTATAGCTTTTGAAAAATGATTTATTTTTTTTTCGAATTGCGTCTTTTCAGATCAAATAATTTCAGTTTTGTTTTGTTATTTAATATTTTTAAAAGTGGTGAGCACCATTATTATATTATTATTTTAAATTATAATTTTTATATTATATTATTATGTTTTAATAAAATATTATATTGCTATGATATTATATTATTATAGTATTATAATATGATATCATTATAATATGATACTATTTTGTTATATTATTATATTGATATACTATTATACTATTATGTTAGACACATTCAGTAATCTAAAAAAAACTTTTCTAAATATTGAATGAAACGTTTTATATTAAAATTTAAAATAAAATTCTACTTTAAAATTCAAATTATTTCCCATTATTTATAACTAAGACAATACTATTGAAAAAACTAAAAGAAAACAGAAATATATAAAATGTTACACATGGTTTCAGTGAGCGGAAAACGGTGTTTTTTTTCATCAAAAATTACCTTAAACAAGTGTACTTCTGCAACAAAAACTGACAAATATAAAAAATGTATATCCTTTTGAAAATAAAAACATTTTTGGCACCCTACATGGTTGTATTTAGTTTTCAATTCACTCTTGGATTATTAAGCAATATGTTTGTATCTATTACTTACTACAGAGAGGTAAATTAATTACATTTATAACCACACTGTTATCATAAATTAGTCATTATGACTCTTTGTTCGAAGATCGTGATGAAATAATTTCTATATCTGTAGGCATCACAAATCATCATTTTAATTTTGCCATTCACTAAATTTTCATAATTGAAATGTATTAATTGATTAAAATTTTACAATCATCGTTGTTTATAACCTGTATTTTTTGTTACTATTGTTGTTGTTATTAATGTTATATTATTGTTATTATTATATTTTTTATTGACAGTGATGTTATAATTAGTGTTATGCTTAGTATGATCATTAGTCTTTGTTCATATAATGTCATTAGTATCATTATTATTATTTGCTCTTGTTTCATTGCCGTCATTATTGTTTTAACTACTTTTAACAATAATACAAAATTAATAATGAAGTTGAAAACAAGAAGGACATAGCATTAAAAATGTATCACTAATACTAACAAAAGTTATTAATAATGACTATATTTCAGTATTACTATCAATTCTAGTAACATTGATAGTTATTCTAGAAAAGTATTGTTTCCTAGTAAGAACGTAAGAAAATATTAGTAAATAAAAAATGATAAGACTAATAATACAACAGAAATAATGTAGTAATAGCCTCGTAATAGCTTAGTAATATTACATCAATAAACTAGTAAACTTATAGTAATGAATTAGTAATGTTATAGAAATAAACAAGTAATATTATAGCAATATACTAGTAATAAACTAGTAATAAACTATTAATAAGCTAGTAACAAACTAGTAATAGTCTAGTAACAATCTAGTAATAAATAATTATGCAAATCCATCAGAATGTTATCATTTAATTAGCATGAAAATGTCATTTTATTGGAGACAAAAATAGTTGGAAAAGTTGATTGTTTTTTCTTTCTTTGTATTTCATTTAAATTATCTAGAAATTCTAGTTTCTTAACAACTAACTAGTGTTTGGTTGATTAGCTAACTAGCGACTAGTTGCTTAGTTAACACATTTCACTAAAATGTTTACTTTTATAATTTGGAGACTTCACTTTTGTTTTTCATTAGTTTTTAGTTTTCATAATTGTTTTCATCATGTTTTTTCAATGTGTTTTTTATTGCTGTCAATGTTGAGGTGAAAACGTAGTCAAAATTAATAATACAATTTATAAATAAAATAAATAAAAATGTATAATAATGTAGATTTTAAAAATTTGAAATACAACCATAAATATTATTAACAAAAAAAACATACAATGAAAGTATGAGAATCACGAAATATAGAAAGTACAATAAACATAAAAGTAAAAATATGGAGATTTTAATAAATATAAGGTGTGAAGATTAATATAAAAATAACAAAAATCAAAAGTATTTAATAAGAAAATCATAAAAAGGATGAAATATAAAAATTAAGCAAACTAAAAAATCGGTTTGTCTCCAAGGTCATGCTAAGGAATTCGAAAGACGTTCCTCTATTGAATAACAATGGTATCTTATTTATTTGATGTCATCATCATCATCATCATATTTGATAGTCTTCATTCCAATGTCATCATCATCATCATACTTCTCGTCGTCTTCATCATCGAAATTGTAATCACCGTCGGCGTCGTCGTCATTTCTACCAAACTATGATGAATCATATTACCATCACTGATTAACTGTTCAAATGATTATTGTGATTACCATTAGTAATATGGTTATAATCAAAATTATCATCACTTATATAATTTCCTTTTATATCATATTTATCATAGTTATTATCATTTTTATATTTCTATTACCGTGATTATAATGATAATTCTTATCACCACCGTCATATTAGCATTTTGACTAAAATCAAGATTATTAATTTTTTTAACTGTCATTAATATGATATTATAATCAACATCATCGCCAACACCATCTCTGTTAACATTATTATCGCTGTCATCACTAACACCATAAACATCACCACTATCACCAACACCAACAACCTCATAATCAGACTCATCACCAACACCATAAACATCACCACTATCACCAACACCAACAACCTCATAATCAAACTCATCACCAACACCATAAACATCACCACTATCACCAACACCAACAAACTCATAATCAG
>JARUHE010337388.1:0-10618 GCA_031471125.1 Archaeomysis grebnitzkii | reverse complement strand
ACTCACCCTTGTGTTGCAGTGTGAAGATAGGACAACTCAAACCTTGTGTTGCAGTGTAAAGATATAACAACTCACCCCTGTCATGCAGTGTGAAGATAGGACAACTCACCCTTGTGTTGCAGTGTGAAGATAGGACAACTCAAACCTTGTGTTGCAGTGTAAAGATATAACAACTCACCCTTGTCATGCAGTGTGAATATAGAACAACTCACCCTTGTGTTGCAGTGTGAAGAGATAACAACTCACCCTTGTCATGCAGTGTGAAAATAGGACAACTCACCCTTGTGTTGCAGTGTAAAGATATAACAACTCACCCTTGTCATGCAGTGGGAAGATAGAACAACTCACCCTTGTGTTGCAGTGTGAAGATAGGACAATTCACCCTTGTGTTGCAGTGTGAAGATAGGACAACTCAAACCTTGTGTTGCAGTGTAAAGATAGAACAATTCACCCTTGTGTTGCAGTGTGAAGATAAGACAACTCACCCTTGTGTTGCAGTGTGAAGATAGGACAACTCACCCTTGTGTTGCAGTGTGAAGATAGAACAACTCACCCTTGTGTTGCAGTGTGAATATAGAACAACTCACCTTTGTGTTGCAGTGTGAAGAGATAACAACTCACCCTTGTCATGCAGTGTGAAGATAGAACAACTCACCCTTGTGTTGCAGTGTGTAGATAGAACAACTCACCCTTGTGTTGCAGTGTGAAGATCTGCATCAAAACATTTTGACTTGTTTTAACCCTTCAAGGATAGTTGAATTGTTGTCATAATGTCTAAAAGGGTTGAAATTAACTTTGAAAACAACCTTTAGATTATGAGACGAATCTGTCCCTTCAAGCATCGAAAGGTTAATGGGACGAAGTTGCGGTCAACAATGATTACCCGAGATAGGATCTTTAACCACTTGCCCCAGGCCATGTAATTCACTCCTGTCTCATGTCTCATTCCTTATGCCTCATGCATCATGTCTCCTGCCTCCTCCCTCATGCCTATTGCTTAATGCTTGCTGCCCCATGCCTCCTTCTCTTGATTTATTCAAGCCTCCTGATTGGTGCCTCGTGCACCATACCTTATTGCTCATGCCTTAGGCATCATGTATCATGCCTAATGCCTCATACGTTCTGCCTTATGCCTCTTTTTTCTTACCTCATGCCTCAAGCTTAATGCCTCTTGCCTCATGTTTTCTGCCTCATGCCTTATGCCTCCTGCCTACTGCTTCATGCCATGTCAAAAAACTCGCAATCGTTCGTAAAATTACTTCTAATGAAGGCAAAAAAATCAATGCTAACACTATAAAGCTTGTGAATTACAGACACGAATGCAATTTTCAATGATAACTTCAATGTGTTTTAGTCTCTGGTTGAGGGGTTAACATCGATATAATGGCTACCAGCAAAGCCATCTTTATCTGTGAAAACATTAACTGCAGATATTTCAGCTATAGATTCAGACATAATAACTTTGTCCTTTTTCATTAAACGAGTTATAGTGAAACAAAAAAATAATTTTATTTTTTAGATGACGAGGTTATATTTCCAGTAATAAAAAACTCGAATGTTGCTATCAGTTATTTAGTCGACTACTTTTTTAAAAGTTTCATGGCAGATGGGTCTATTATGACACTGTAGCTTACGTAATATAAAGAAGTTTGCAAAAAAAACTGTCAGTATCTGCTTTATTTAAATTGTAAAAATTCCACATCTACAGTATCAACATTTAAGCATATGTGTAATAAAATTAAGATCTTGCCATCCGTTGTTTACTGTAAAAATAAATGCAATTTTGAATACATAATCTGGGCATGCAATGGTTAAATCATTTAATTGCTTGCAACAACTCAGCCAAAACAAAAAAGTGCAAATCATTCTCTAAAAACTTTTACATTTCTTTGGCCAGACAAATTCAAAGTATTTTATTTATCATAAAATTTTTTATTTATTTGGTGTTTAGAATAATAAATAAAATTGATTAATTATGGAAGGATATTCTTGGCTTTTCTCCAGATTATATTTTGTGAATATAAGTTATTTCTATCATTTGATTTACTGTTTAATAATCTCGGATTCTTTCATAGGTCTGTACAGCTTCTGTTAACCCTTTAACGCCTGTAAGGACAAACTAGTGACAATCGTACGGTTATTTTCAATGCAAACTTTATTGTATGGTAGGTCTTAGGGTAATAATAATTCAGGCATTAAAGGATTACTGTAAACCTGCGCTTGAGTAATGCATATTGTGGCATGTCGTTGCTATATATGCAAGACTGGCATATGGCATCATACCACATTTTATTTACAGTATTTTATAGTACTATACCCAAGATGTTACCATAATGATTTGTAATATATATGGTAAGGTAATGGAAATGGTTTGAAAAGGACCAAATAAAGTAAAATATGATACCATAAGCCTTGTCTTTTATATTAATTCAAAGAACTTCTCGATCCGGGTCAGTTGACATTACACAATCCAAGATTCTAGCAGCTCTATAGCGATTGATTTCACATGACGGTTGAAATAAGCCCCGCCTTCTTATGACGTCATCGATAACCTCGCCAGCTGTGACGTCATAAATATTTATTTCAGTTCCTATTTTAAAAGTTGAGTTTATTGAGATAGTTGAAGTTATTATCTCTGAATGAGACAATTGTACATGTTGCCTTTGGCTTGGAATGACAACAATTCAAACAGTGGTACCTAAATCATTGTTGTATCATTTTCTTTAAATCATTATTTATTTAAATGAATATATATTTTGATAATGACATTGTCAGACTATGAGAGGGTTAAGCGCACACCGGCACAGCGTAAAATACGTTTACTGTTGCAAGCAATTCAGAAAAATACTGCTTAAATATATTCAGGTTTCGTCTACAAGCAATCTGAAAAAATAAATGGACTGTATATTTATTTTGTTAACCATCTAGAGTTGTAGACACAAACTCTAGTTTCTTAAACTATATGAAAAATTTTTAAAAGACAAAATACTTTTAATTAAATAATTTAATGCCTGACTTATTATAGTTTTCTTAAGCACTAAATTACTTCAAAGAAACCATTGAAAATAACCCTTAGGCATGGGATGACGCTTATCAATACCAATAGGATTTAAAGGGTTAGTTCTTGGCTGAACATTTTCAGACTTAATTATTTTCGGTTTTTGACCTGTTCAATATAAATATTTTACACGGGCTTCATGGAGGTGGTTGAAGAAAAGCCACTCAAAATAACTTAATTTTCATCTTCAAGTTTTCTTTATAATTTATATTTTAAGTTGGAAACTTTTGGATAAACTAGAGCCACTGTTTCGTAAACCTTTCCTTTATCTTATACTTTTTGCAATTGTGTAAACAAATAAGTAAACAAATAAATAAATAAACAAATAAATAAATAAGTAAATAAATAAATAAATAAATAAATAAATAAATAAATAAATAAATAAATACATAAATAACTAAATAAATAAATAAAACATAATAATAATAAATCAATGAATAACTAAATAAATAAATGAATAAATAAACAAAGAAATAAATAAATAATAAATAATAATAATAATAATAAATAAATAATAAATTAATCATAAACGTAGTTTTTTAAGGTCTTATCAAAATAACGAATTCATGGAAGAAAATAGAATTAAACACTTATAGGGTCTCAAACAATCGTTTTCCCATAAGGACAGATTAGTCCCATACAAAAAAACTATCTTCATTGCTAATTTTCATATATTTGAGCCCTTATGATAACATTTAATCATGAATTAATGGGTAAAATGATTTATTGACGTCATAATATAAAGAACAAACGTCTTAGAAAATGAAATTACACCATAAAACCCACACAAATATTAGTTCAACAAACTCGAAACTATTTTCCGAGTAAAACTGTGACGAAGTTATAATAAAATAAGACGCGAATGTTGACATAGTTTTCGCTGGCGACAGACTTACTGCAGTGCCAGATCGCTGCATCGCGCCGAATTATTTGATGGTCACCCATACTTGTGTCTTACATTTGGAAATTAAATATTCAGTGGCACTTAAATTTATCTGAATAATAACAATTATAATGAATGTTTCAACTAAATTAATTGATATCTAATGAATATTTTAAATATGTTATACATTTAAAAAAAAACGTTGATGCAGTGTATGAATTTTATCTTCAACTATATAATTATATTCTAAAACAAATTTATTTTAAAACGTTAATTTATTTCCTCAAGCAAACTATCACTAGCTAGAAACAACTCTGCGGATATAGGAAGTCATTGTTCATCAAAGTTTTGTTTCGTAGAAAAAATAGTATTTTACTATTAAGAAAATGTTTGAAAAAATGTTTTTTTAAATAAATAAAGTTGAAACATTGTACATTGTATTGCTATATAGACATCATTTTATCTGCAGAGTGTGCCAGTGTATGTGCATGAACTTACTTACTTATGGGTGTTTTTGTGCATATGTGTATTTGTGCATGAGTGTATTTATGCATGAGTGTATTTGTGCATGAGTGTGTTTATGCATGAGTGTATTTATGCATGAGTGTATTTGTGCATGAATGTGTTTATGCATGAGTGTATTTGTGCATGAGTGTGTTTATGCATGAGTGTATTTGTGCATAAGTGTTATTTATGCATGGGCATATTTGTGTATGCGTGTAATTGTGCATGAGTGTATTTATGAATGAGTGTATTTATGCATGAGTTTATCTTGTGCATGGATTTTCTTGTTCATGAGTGTATTTGTGCATGGATGTTCTTGTGCATATGTATATTTGTGTATGAGTGTATTCGTGCTTGGGTAGTTTTATAAATGCGTGTATTTGTGCATGAGTATATTTTTGCATGGGTATTTGTGTGCATATGTATATTTGTGTATGTATGTATTTGTGCATGAGTGAATTTATGCATGAGTGTATTTGTGCATAACTTTATTTGTGCAAAAGTGTATGTATGCATGAGTGTATTTGTGCATGATTGTATTTATACACGGGTGTAATTATGTATGGGTTCGTTTGTACTTGAGTGTATATGTGCATGGGTGTTTTTTTGCATGAGTGTATTTATGTATGAGTGTATTTATACATGAGTTTATTTGTGTATCCATCCGCTTGTACATGGGTGTATTTATAAATGGGCTTATTTGTATATGGGTGTAATTGTGCATTAGTGTATTTATACATGGGTGCATTTGTGTATGGGTTCGTTTGTGCATGAGTGCATTTTTGCATGGGTGTGTTTGTGCATGAATGTATTTTTATATGAGTTTATGTGTGCATGACTGTATTTATACATGGGTATACCTAGGTATTGGCTCTTTAGTGAATGAGTGTATTTGTGCATGGGTATATTTATGCATGAGTGTATTTATGCACGAGTGTAAATGTACATGGGTGTATGCATGTTTGTGTGTGTATGTGTATGGGTGTGTGTGTGTGTGTGTGTGTGAATGTGTTTATCTGTGTGTGCATGTGCATTTGTTTGTATGTATGTATGTGTGCATATATATGTGAGTGTGTGTGTGTATGTGTGCGTGTAACATAATATAGGTGTATATGTGTATGGTTGCGCAAACACGTGCGTCTGCATGTGTTTGAAAATTTTAAAAAATACTATTCTATGCTTATAAAAATAATTATTTTTTATTTTATGTATAAAACTAACAAAATTTTTAAACTATTAACATTTCGAAAGTAGTAATTCACACACATTTATTGAAACTTATAATATTCTACTTTATTAAATAAACATGTAACATGATTTGTAAAATTATTTAAAACAAAAATGTAATCAAAAGACCATTCACATCAATTAAGCTAACTTTAATAAACTGTTGTGTGATAGATATTAAACTTCAACATGAACTGATCAAAGTGTTTAGCGTTATGCTGAATAATTATTTTGCCGCATTTCATCGTTCATTTAAAAATAGGGTTGAAGTTATTTTGAAAAACGTATTGATTTTCAAAGTTCCAATGCGTAAATCTGCTGGTGTTGTAAAAATCAATGAAAGAGAGACCAGTAACAACCAAAATTTTAACGCACACAAATGAAACAAATAATTACGGAAAATTTCGGTTAACAAAATTAACTTAACATTTTACAAAAGAAATACTGATCATGTAAAAATTAATTTTAAACTGTCATGAAAATGTTTAAAGCCTTTACTAAGGTCAAATATATTCTTTAAGAAAACTAAGCATTTTAATTTTTTCTTAATGTTTAGGTTTTGTATTGTTATAAATTGTTTCAAAAAAAGTTCAGGTAATTATTTTAATGAAGTGTTTTATATTCATTCAATGAATTTTATGTTTAATGTATCTTACAGATCCATAGAAATATTTTATTTTTATTTTTCAGTTCTTGAATTGTTTTTTTGTTTTCATAAATTTATATAAATCTAAACAACACGCTAATCACATAAAGTTAATTTGAGTTATCAAAGAAAGTAGAGATAAAAACAAACAACTTATAGATATCTACCCAACAATGTTTTATTTATAATAAGATAAATGCAAAGTCAAGATAAACATACACAATTGATTCAAAAATACCTATTATTTGTAAAACTACAAGCAAAAATAATTATTTTATAAATACAAATAAAACTGTGAAATAAGCCATGCATAAAAAGTTCGTAGAACTTTTTGTTTATATTTGCGTTATCATAAATAATAACGAAAAGTATAAAATTATTTTTTTCATAAAGTTCATTTGTATAAATAATGATCTAAATACGGTTAAATCATTGCATAAATACCGTTTTTTAAATAGCAATCAAAAATAAAACCAAAATTGTATGTGGTATAGTCATTTATTTCATTAAAAATTAAATGACCACTTATAGCACTTTCATATATTTGAACGAAAGTTTTTCGTCACTTTTTGTTAAAAAAATCATATATTTTTGCTAATATTATTGGAAACAAAAAGGTCATAAAAAATACCTAATAAAACACACTACTCTGTAAGAATTCTGAGAAAGGTTTTTAACAAAAATTTTCTTTCAATAAAATTGTGTAAATCCGAAAATGTTTACGAATAGGATTATTTTCTCCATCTTAAGATAATCTTTTACGTACTCAATGGCACAGTATTTATTATTACCTTATACTCTAACTTTTGCACTTCGTGCATGAAATTATATCATTTTATGTGTTTTTTCAATTATAATCCATGTAATGTATAATTAAAACACATATATACAAGCAAAGGAAACTAAATTTTGAGTTAGCACATACCTAAAATGTATTTACCACAAAACAAACTTGCGCGACGTTGATAATGTCCACGTTTTTAGCATATAATTCAAGTCATTATAAATCAGGGATAATTGGCTACTCAAATTAGCCTGGGTTAATAAAACTATTAACTTACTTACAACTTGCTATACTAAATAAATTAGTTTGGCTAAACTAGTTACTACTAGATGAACACCAGATGGATTTGTTTCATTGGTACTGAAAAGCTTGGTTCAAGAAGCTACTACCATATGCATACCAGCTTAAATTGTTTCATTGATACATAAAAGTTGAGCTAGCAAAGTATTTACCAGAGGAATATCAGATTAACTTATTTCATTGATACAAACAAGTTTGGCTAGTAAAATAATTACCAGATGAATACCAGATGAACTTGTTTCATTGATACTGAAAAGTTTGGTTCAAAAAGTTATTACCATATGAATACCAGATGAGCTTGTTTCATTGATAGTGAAACATTTGGTTAAACAATTTATTGCAAAAGGAATACCAGATTAATTTATTTCATTTGTACTGAAACTTTTCAATTATTTTTTTCCATTATAATGAAAAATGAAATTCCAACCACGCGATAAATATTTCGACGGTGATACATATTAAGACATTTTAAAACCTTGACAGCCTGACAACACTTGCTTGGGCGGGAACCTGCAATTCATTGAAATATTTTCATTATTAACGCATACGTTTGGTGAATAGTCGCTTGATATCCTGAATGTATCTCGTTTTCTTATCCAGTAGAACCAATAATTACATAGAATATAAAAATAAAAAATTCAAAATAGTTTCAAACTGACTAAATATTGTTTGAAAAAATATCAAAAATGCCTTCATTTCCCGATCATGTAATGGCCAAGTGGAGATAAGAACACTCATAGAATGGACACAATTACAACATAAATTATCAGCTTACACGATTTTTCTTTCACTTCTTCCATTTTGTGTTGTTATCATATAATTTAATACTTTTTAATATTTAATTATTTTTAACTTTGGTCAAAAGTTTATAATAATGACAATATATCATTCGTATCACTTAAAATAACATGTTTGCATTAAATATAAAATTTAAAATAACATGTTTGCATAAAATATAAAATTTAAAATGACATGTTTGCATAAAATATAAAATTTAAAATATCATGTTTGCATAAAATATATAATTTAAAATAACATGTTTGCATAAAATGTCAAGCTTAAAATAACATGTTTGTATAAAATATTAAAAATTTAAAAGATAAGTTGTGTTGCATAAAATATTAAATTAAAAATATATGTTGCATAAAATATAATATATATATTTGCATAAAATACAAAATTTTAAATAAATGTTGCATACAATATAAAAATTAAAATGTAGTTTGCATAAAATCTAAAATTTAAAATATATGATGCATTAAATCTAAAATTTAAAATAAATGTTTGCATAAAATATAATATTTAAAACATATGTTGCATGAAATACAAAATTTAAAATATATGTTTGCATTAAATCTAAAATTTAAAATATATGTTGCATAAAATAAAGAATTTAAAATATATGTCGCATAAAATACGAAATTTAAAATATATGTGTGTATACAATATAAAATGTAAAATATATGTTGCATAAAATACAAAATTTAAAATAAATTTTGCATAAAACATAATATTTAAAAGATATGTTGCATAAAACATAAAATTTAAAATCAATGTTGCATAAATCATAAGTTTAAAATATATTTTGCATAAAATATAATATTTAAAATATATGTTGCATACAATATAAAACTTATAATCTATGTTGCATAAAATATAAAAAAATAAAATATATGTTTTCATAAAATATAAAATTTTAATATCAATGTTGCTTAAAATATAAATTAAAAATATATTTTGCATAAAATATATGTTGCATGCAATATCAAGTTTAAAATCTATGCTGCATAAAGTATAAAAATTAAAATATATGTTTGCATAAAATGTAATATTTAAAATATATGTTGCATGCAAAATAAATTAAAAATCTATGTTGCATAAAATATAAAAATTAAAATATATGTTTGCATAAAATATAAAATATATGCTGAATGTTTGGAATTCAAATTGACAAGATTTGCTAATTGTGAATCGTGAGCGAAGCAAAGTAATGAATTATGCAGCTACCTTTTAATTTTTTGTTTTCTCGTTTTTTGGCAGAAGTTTTGTGCGATGTAAATTTTTTTTTTTATTTGTTTATGATTCAACAAACATTTGTAAACACTTATAATTAAGATCTTATTTTATAATTTTGAGAAGTTGATACAAACTAGATGATATAAAAAATATTGATAACCCATTTTTTAAAATATAAAGCCTAAGTATAAGATAACAAACTAAAATTTAAAACATTTTAAAAAATGTTTACACTTATTCTATTTCTTTAATAATCAATTATAAGCATATATGAATCATAGTACCCTAAGATCTTTTAAAATTGTAAATACTCAGTACAAGATAAACAAACCGTTACAAACAGTGAAAAATTAATGATCTATTACAAATATATTATGATTGTTTGCTTTAATTATCAACTAAAAATAATTTTTAGTTCATTCCACCATTTCATAAAATCTCTTACCAGAAAATTAAATCTATAAATCATATTACAATATGTTTTTTTGTCTTAATTGATCTCTAGTAGGTGACACAATTAGTATGAACTTCGTTAGGCCTAAATATGTTTCGTGGGAGACTCACAGGTATTGCTGCAACCACTTGAATAATTTCTAAAAAATACTTAAGTTCAATCAAATCTTACAAACAAATTTCCCTCATATAATTTGATAGTTTCAATAACATGTTAGTCAAAACTCAAGATCATTAGAAACAAAGGTAACAATTTGTGTAAGAAATGTTTCATTACATTTTTGAATTTAAATGTGATATACATATTAATTTATTGTTTAAGACACTCAAGTAATTTACTGTATTTGTTACTTTTTAATTTCTTAAAAAAACATTTCTGTGTAAGCAAAGCAAGACAATGAATGCATTAAAGCACACGAAAGAAGTGCCTCCATCCACGAATCGAACACCTGTCCACGCGACACCAAGCTTAGCGGAACTGAGTCTATGACACAACACCTGCTAAGTCACCTAAGATACGCTTCATACATTCCATCACCTCGATAAATGTATGTGTGTGTGTGTTTTTAGCTGTCCTCAGGTGTGTGTTCATATGTATGTTTATTTGGGTATGTGTTTGCGTGTCTATGTGGATGTGTGTGGTGTATGTTTACATACATGTGTATATATTTAAAATTATGTTACTTGCCTCAAAATAACATGAATGATCATTATAACAGTAATTCATGAAATTATACATTATATCAT